>JAEBUT010000058.1:0-53797 GCA_020011035.1 Amanita subjunquillea
TTTTTTACTCGGCATTCAGTTCATTAACCCACTCCTCTCGTCTTGACGTCCTTCCTTCCCGATCCAAGCGATGATTCCCTGCTGTGGAAACCCTTCTGGCAAAGGAGAATTAAGCAATTCTGGATCCTCCAGCTAGCCTTCGTGCGGTTCTGCTTTATATTTGTCTTCATCAAAACGATATTCAATGTCCGGTTGTTGCGGTGCGTGACGGACAGCAGAGTTTGTCTGATCTCCAGCGAGGGAGTCGGCAGGGTGAGCGACCTGGGCTACCGAAGCCATTGAGATATTACATGCCCCACTCTCTTATTTATAGTGGTTATGACACTCGATGGCGCAATATGGCGTTCCACACTTCAGAACTATATTCGTTACTGATACATGTCTAGCGTTCATATGGAGAAGTTAAGGCTACCTGTTAAGGATATTCTGTCAGTTGCATTCGGACATCGAAGAGTACTTCGATCAGAGACTTGAATGGCTCCCGAAGGAGAATGGTTCACCGTGCAAGCACGTCACCAAAGTTTTTAATGTTTTCATCGCTGAGAAATAATAACCAACAAAATAACTAACTGTGGTTTGAGGAATAAAAAAATGGTTCACGCGGAAAGCCGTGACAAGAGTTAGTCAGCAACTATGCAGTTGCCAGCCTCGAGTTTCCCACGGAAAGCGCCTCCTCTCAAGACCAATTCATCATCGAAGATGCAAATCTTCGTCAAGACCTCACTGGAAAGACTATCACCCTTGAGGTGGAGTCTTCGGACACCATCGACAATGTCAAGGCCAAGATACAAGACAAGGAAGGGTGAGCTGTAGGTTGATTACCAAGCGCAGCAGGGACTTATTGTGCCTTGTTCCTTGCCAGTATCCCTCCTGACCAGCAGCGCCTCATTTTTGCGGGAAAGCAGTTGGAAGATGGCCGCACGCTTAGCGACTATAACATTCAGAAAGAGTCTACTCTTCACTCGTCCTTCGGTAGGTCTTATTATCGGTATTTGGTGACAAGCTGAACTTGAACTAGTCTTCGCGTGGCATCATCGAGCCATCGCTGAAGGTCCTTGCCTCAAAATACAATTGCGACAAGCAAATATGCCGTAAATGCTATGCCCGCCTCCACCTCGTGCAACCAACTGCAGAAAGCGGTCATGTGGACATTCATCCAGCTTCGCCCGTGAGTTTCATTGGAATCTGCATCTTGAGGATCTCTGCTTATGGTCCCCTTACGATAACAGGAAGAAGAAGTTGAAGTAGTCGTATCGCCATCGGGCTGTGAACTCGGGGAGCATACACCTATGTATTTTCCTATTAGCAATACATTTCCAAAATCTGTCAAAGAGAAAATTCATTTACTAGGAAGTTCCGTAAGCCAATGCCATGGCGCCATGGTTCCGGCCAAGTTCCAAGGAACGTCGCACATCGTGGAAACCTGCTCAGCCCACATCGTAGAATCTGCCGCCGGCGATAACACGTTCATCCGACGAGTCTCATAAGCTACCAATGCACTAGCTATCAAATTAACTAATGATTTATTTGCAGACTATTACGGAGCGGAACCTTGTCATTGTCAGGGTGTTACCCGCCACTAGAAGGACGTCCCGCATTGCACATGTATGAAGATTCAGCGGACGAAAGTTTGCCGAGAGAAGATAATCGTCTAATATGCATGGATGAATGCACTCGGATTTGGTGGGAAAGTATGAATACATATTGATGACTGCGTTGTACTAGATACAATTCCTGAGCAGGGATTTGTGGGGGTGTTTCCGTCGTTTACACGTGTTGACTCTCAGTCCGCTCTCAAAAAAACGACCCATGCCCGGCACTTCACTCCCACCTTTGGTCCCTCAACATGTACAAGATAGGGCAGCTGTTGTCAGCGCATATAATATGCTTCAACGATTGGAGAATACAATCCTGGCGGAAAACAATGGTGCATCTGTCGTGACGAGGGGCAAGAATGATGTTGATCTTATGTACTGCCGCATCGTTGGACACTTTTTCCACCACGTCCCAAGCGATAGGGGGCTTGTTAATCTCGTCAGAGAGGTTACCTCAACAAGTGGGGACCGGCAGAAATTGCTTGATCTCGGAAAGCTATACTATGATCACGCTTTTAGGCTTTGTGAGTTCATCTTGACGGTCTTCTGTCCTTTCTCTCCGTTTTTATACAACCCCAGTTCGATCTGAAAAAGAACGGACTCCTTTGCAATCTTGTCACTCTTCTCGCCCATCATTCAATACCCTGGCCGACATGATCAAGAGCATGCTCGAAGAAGCCCCAACGGGTCACGAGACAGCAAAGAGAAAGGCAAGTTCGGAGCCTTTCATGTCATGATATCTTGCGATTAACGTGTTCTAAAGGCACTAGTTCGTGATGGATTCAGATGCGTTATTTCAGGGCGTTATGATCGCGAGTCTGTCAGGTTCAGGGTATTAAATGAGACCCCTGGGATAGGGCTGGTGACAACCGAGTGTGCTCATATATTGTCCGAATCGACGAATGTAGCCATTGGTGAAGGATCCAGGAAGGTTTATGTTGGTTTTTCTTCACATGACGACAATCTGACCTAATTATACAGACTGACTACGCTGCTTCTGATTGGGCCGTTTTATCTCGCTTTAGCAGTCGCGAAAACCTGCTGAAAGAACTCAATGGCCCCAAGGTACATCATTTGGGAAATGTCATGACGATGTGTCTCGAAGCGCACCGCTTATTCGACGCGTTGGATATTTGGCTGGAGCCGACAGTAAAGATGATGTAGCATATTCACGCAGCAGGATAACTAATCTCCTCCATCAGGATGTCGAAAATGTGTATAATTTGGGGGCGAGATATCCCCAAGACCTCATCGGGTTCCAGCAAGTCATAACATTCAGCACTGACAACCCAAAACTCCCCGTTCCCTCCAGAGAGTACTTGGCGCTTCACGCGGCCTGTGCAAAGGTTGCGCACCTCTCTGCAGCTGCGGAATATATGGACTCTGTGATAAGGGAGATGAAAGAGACATTGGTATTATCTAGTGACGGAGCTTCTGCAGCGGTTCTAGAGCATGCGCTCTGGAATGCTCAGCGCGAGCTAGACCCAGTTTAGCGTTCTGCCTCGTCAGAGTCAGCATCAATCGACAAAGAGTTCGACAGTTGTTTGAACACTGCTGTACTTCTAGTTTCTTGCCAAGGTTTCTTGTCGAGTTCTCTGTGCAAGAGCGATTCCGAGGCCGAAGTTCAGGGCTCGGTTTTAATGCATCGCGAACGAGGTGCATGGGCGTACACATCGCCTGGACGACCAGCACTCTCCCGGAAATCTACGGCCACATGCTTCATCCCGCCATCCTCAAAGCCTGTCGTTCCTGTACTTTCGCTGCCGTCGCTGAACCTCTTCTACGCCGCTACGGCGGATTCAAGGACCAAGACAGGATTTTTACCAATGGTTACCTCCGCCATGACTTTAGTATCAAAGGTGCCCTGGCGTGTTAAAATAACCGCGTCCTTCAAAGACTTGATGAACAAACCACCCCGCAGTCTCGTGGCGACTGGCACAGAACAAAGGATATCCTCCTCAAAGGCGACTCATGGATCATCCAGACCATGAAAGACTCTGGTCTTCGCGGTCGCGGTGGAGCTGGCTTCCCCAGCGGGCTCAAATGGAGTTTCATGAACAAGCCAGGATAGAAAAAGGACCCTCGGTCAGTCTTCCTCCTCTCACTCTCTCTACACGCCTACAGCCCACACGACAAACCCCCAGCCCCTGTTACCTCGTCGTCAACGCAGACGAGGGCGAGCCCGGGACATGCAAAGACCGCGAGATCCTCCGGGGCGACCCACACAAGCTCATCGAGGGCTGCCTCGTCGCCGGGCGCGCCATGAATGCCAGCGCGGCCACCAGGAAGCCCAGCACCTCCAGCAAGCCATCGACGAGGCCTACGCCGCCGGCTTCCTCGGCGACAACGCGTGTGGCGCAGGATATGACTTTGACGTGTACCTCCACAGCGGCGCGGGCGCCTACATCTGCGGAGAGGAGACGGCCCTCATCGAGAGTCTGGAAAGGAAACAGGGAAAAACCCATTTGAAGCCCCTGATGTTAGGTGTCCGACGACTGTCGCCAACGTCGAGACGGTCGCCGTGGCCCCGACGATATGTCAACGCGGCGCTCCGTGGTTTGCGAGCTTTGAATATCTATTTCTTGTACGGAGGGGAAATTATCCAGTACTGCGGCCATTTTCCGTCCAGATTGCCGGTGCACTGTTGAAGTCCTGTATCAGTGTGCGTGAGCTTTGTTTCAGCGGTTGTCAACAGTGACCGCGTGACCAGTTGCTTTCTCGTATCATGAGCCCCATCGGACTCGTACTGGCGTTGGGCTAGTCTAGTGTAATTGGAGGCCGTTAGCGGGTCGCTTAAAATTTTGAAGCCAAAAGGGCTAGTCACCGTTGGAAGATGGTCGCACGCTTAGCAACTGTAACATTACTCTTCACCTCGTCCTTCGGTAGGTCTTGTTCTCGGTATTTGCTGAACAAGCTAACTAGTGGAATCATCGAGCCATCGCTGAAGGTGCTTGCCTCAAAATACAATTGCAACAAGCAAATCTGCCGTAAATGCTATGCCTGCCTCCCACCTCGTGCAGACAGCGGTCATGTGGACGCTCAAGTACTCATCCCAGCTTCGCCCGTGAATTTCATTCATCTTGAGAACCCCTGCTCATCCCTCATTTTGCGAATCAGACCATTTACGATAAACAATAAGAAGAAGCTGAAGTAGTCGTATCGCCATCAGGCTGTGAACTCGGTTGTACACTTGCATGGGAATTCCTTTACCAGGACCGTAACTCGTGTCAAGCTTCTAGGCAAGTTCCAAGGAACGTCGCACATCGTGGAAACGTTGCTCAGCCCACATCGTAGAATCTTCTCTGCCGCCGGCGATAACACGTTCATCCGACGAGTCTCATAAGCTACCAATGCACTAGCTATCAAATTAACTAATGATTTATTTGCAGACTATTACGGAGCGGAACCTTGTCATTGTCAGGGTGTTACCCGCCACTAGAAGGACGTCCCGCATTGCATATGTATGAAGATTCAGCGGACGAAAGTTTGCCGAGAGAAGATAATCGTCTAATATGCATGGATGAATGCACTCGGATTTGGTGGGAAAGTATGAATACATATTGATGACTGCGTTGTACTAGATACAATTCCTGAGCAGGGATTTGTGGGGGTGTTTCCGTCATTTACACGTGTTGACTCTCAGTCCGCTCTCAAAAAACGACCCATGCCCGGCACTTCACTCCCACCTTTGGTCCCTCAACGTGTACAAGATAGGGCAGCTGTTGTCAGTGCATATAATATGCTTCAACGATTGGAGAATACAATCCTGGCGGAAAACAATCATGCATCTGTTGTGACGAGGGGCAAGAATAAAAGGGATGTTGATCTTATGTACTGCCGCATCATTGGACACTTTTTCCACCACGTCCCAAGCGATAGGGGGCTTGTTAATCTTGTCAGAGAGGTTACCTCAACCAGTGGGGATCGGCAGAAATTGCTTGATCTCGGAAAGCTATACTATGATCACGCTTTTAGGCTTTGTGAGTTCATCTTGACGGTCTTCTGTCCTTTCTCTCCATTTTTATACAACCCCAGTTCGATCTGCAAAAGGACGGACTCCTTTGCAATCTCGTCACCCTTCTCGCCCATCATTCAATACCCTGGCCGACATGATCAAGAGCATGCTCGAAGAAGCCCCAACGGGTCACGAGACAGCAAAGAGAAGGGCGAGTTCGGAGCCTTTCATGTCATGATATCTTGCAATTAACGTGTTCCAAAGGCGCTAGTTCGTGATGGATTCAGATGCGTTATTTCAGGGCGTTATGATCGCGAGGCTGTCAGGTCCAGGGTATTAAACGAGATCCCTGGGATAGGGCTGATGGCAACCGAGTGTGCTCATATATTGTCCGAATCGACAAATGTAGCCATTGATAAAGGATCCAGGAAGGTTTGTGTTGTTTTTTCTTCACATGATGACAATCTGGCCTAATTTTACAGGCTGACTACGCTGCTTCTGCCTGGGCCGTTTTATCTCGCTTTAGCAGCCGCGAAAACCTGCTCAAAGAACTCAATGGCCCCAAGATACATCGTTTGGAAAATGTCATGACAATGTGTCTCGACGCACACCGCTTATTCGACAAGTTGGAAATTTGGCTGGAGCCGACAGTAAAGATGATGTATATATTCACGCAGCAGGATAACTAATCTCCTCCATCAGGATGTCGAAAATGTGTATAATTTGGGGGCGAGATATCCCCAAGACCTCATCGACTTCCAGCAAGTCATAACATTCAGCACTGACAACCCAAAACTCCCTGTTCCCTCCAGAGAGTACTTGGCGCTTCACGCGGCCTGTGCAAAGGTTGCACACTTCTCTGCAGCTGCGTAATATAAGGGAGATAGAAGAGACATTGGTATTATCTAGTGACGGAGCTTCCACAGCGCGGTCTCAACACATTGCGCGCCTCCAGCCCATTTCTTTCTCAACTTACCACTAAGCTAGCTGTATACCACTATGCTAGCTGTATACCACCTTCCACAGCGTGGTCCCAACACCTTGTGCGCGTACTTGAGCCGCGAGGCTCGGATAAATACACACGAAACAATGGAGGAAACTATAGTGGTCGAAGTAGGCGATGTGCTGTATATGAAACTGGAAAATGGGAATGTCATCAATGCAGATCCCGGGGGCGTCGGTATCGTACTTAGAAATGTAGCTCGGTATGTGATGAAAAGCCAACGACCGTTAGACTGAGGCTATCCCAAAAATAGTGGGTACGTAATGTACATCACATGATTTACACGCAAATCACATGCTCAATGGTCTCCCCTGAACGGTTGCTACTTTGAAACCCTTCTTCAGGTTACGGGGATCTACGAGCCGTGTGGCGTGACTGCTAGACGAGGCATCACACAGAACGACTAGTTTTCATTTTCTGTTCCCCCAATCATATTTCAAACATCATGAAAACCACGCTC
Organism: Amanita subjunquillea; assembly: GCA_020011035.1. NCBI lineage: Eukaryota > Fungi > Basidiomycota > Agaricomycetes > Agaricales > Amanitaceae > Amanita > Amanita subjunquillea. The sequence goes on from JAEBUT010000058.1 coordinate 7,014, forward strand.
CCAACTTTGTCTTACAAGCCGACAGGTTTTGTGTGGTCCGAAGATGTTCACAGCTCTGCGTACACAACGTTACGAGCGTATCCACGAACAGATCTCGAAAACTTCGTTCGATGGGATACATTTGAAGCAGAGATCGACCGGGCTATTGCTACTCACATGTTTGCTAAGGGCATTCCCTCAGGCACCGAATATGACATTGGGTCCCTGCCAAAGAAACAACCACTCGTGCAGTGTGAAGAAGCTGTTCGATACCAGGCGACAGCACAGCTGCACGATTTGGTGGTAGAGGTGCTGGAAATACTTGGGATCGAAGGATGGTTTGCCTTGCCAAGCTCTGGAAATAATCAGATCATTGGAGCGCCTGACTTTTCTTGGTTGCGGGCTCCCACCATGCATCCCAAGGTTGTGGTATGTGTCTCAATGATTGTTTTTGACAGGCCTCATCTTTGTGGGACAGGTAGAATACAAGACAAAATGGGCAGCCCCTCTGAAGGACTTGCCTGCGTATTTCCAGCGTAATGCTCATAAGATCGTTCAGGAGCGACAGTCGATCGACGCTGTTTTCCAACTCTATGGCTACATGACATTTAACGAGAACAAATATGGCATACTCAATAATATGGAGTATGCTTGGTTTTTCCAACGTGTCGAGACTGCTGAAAGCCAAGGCAAAACCTTGCGTTACTACGGGCCGATCAATTTTGACGCCGATTCAGGTCAGTCACCAAGTATGCTCAAAGCCTTTGTGGGGACCATTCTGCTTGCCGAAAGTGCAACTACCTGGTTTCATAGTTCCCCAACCTCTGCCAAAGTTCCCCCCGGCCGATACTTCAGTACATCTCGCACATCTATTCGTAGCCGTGATGCAGCCATTGAGCAGGCACAGTCGTACCGTTCAGTCCCTGTGGCCGGATCATATCAGGTTTTGCCACTTGACCCTCGCCTTTGCCATTTCCACCGTACTTCCGTGCGTCATACTCCGCAACGAGGCTGTACATCAAAGGCAACACTGGTGACTCGAGGAAGGTGGGCCAGGGGTAACCTGAATGTCTTCTGCAAAATTGTAGACCTTTGTCAGAGTGGAGATTCCACAAATGCACTCGATACGGAGATGCGCAATTATGCCATCTTGCAGGATCTGCAAGGCATAGTTATTCCACGCGTCCATGGATATTACGATGTTTGGGGACTCTTGAGACTCCTTGCTCTCGAAGATGTTGGTACTGCAATTCCCGAACGTGAGCCAATCAGTGCCCGGACGAGGACTCTCATGAGATCCGCTCTTGCTCGCATCCACTCGGCAGGATATGTTCACGGTGATATTGCAAGACGCAACTTCTGCAAGAAGGCCAGTGGTATGGTATTCCTGGTCGACTTAGAGACATTAGTGGAGGGAAGTCCTGTCGAAATGGAGGCTGAATTAGCCCAAATTGATGCATTGTAACACCTGAATTACACGCGGCACACGCAACTAATTAATGGGATTGTTATCAAGTGGCAATAGTAATTTGGCGACTATGCAGGTTATTTACAATTGACCGATAGTCCCGCATCCAACTGAGCGCGTGTATGGTCGCCGACTGGGCTCAGGTCTATTTTTTCAAATCCCCAAAGTTTTCGTCCGCTAAATTTAGTCCAACGGATTGAGTTTTTCCTGATGAGGCGTATGGCTGACTGTCAAGGTTGACCTCATTCCTTGTAGACCTCGTCCTTGGTTCAATATGTGGCAGGACATTACATGATGTCCTCGGCGATGCGACTGCTCGACGATGCAATGTCTCGCATTCGCAACTGCCCAGTCGTGAATGCGCAAAGGGAGTGGAGAGTGCGGCGAAAGACGATCTCGCAGGCTCGCCTTCTCAACTAACGCGTGTATGTGGCATGGACGCGGTGCAGAAACAGGACGCGCTGACCGTGACTCTCACCAAAGATCTGCGTCAAGCGCTCTCGTACCTCGCTTGCTTGACTTGTCTCCTCAACACGTTTTCACAAAGCATAATGTTTCGGCCATTCGCCGGGTGCGCAAGTCGGATAACAACCGGATTGCCCTCGCCACTGGTGCCACCATCGTCAACCCTCCGAATCCGATGTCGGAACAAAGTGCGGAATGTTCCACATTGATAAGATTGGCGACGAGTATGCCCGTGTTCCTAACCCTCCCTTCGTTGCAGTACTCATTGCCATCTACTAGATACTTCACCTTCCTCGACGAATGTGACAATCCCAAAGCATGCACTGTCATCCTCCGTGGACCTTTGAAAGACGTCCTGAACGAGATTGAGCGTAACCTTCGGGACGCCATGTCAGTCGCGCGCAATGTCGTTTTCAATCCCCTTCTTGCCCCTGGAGGTGGCGCGACCGAAATGGCCATCAGCGTCGGCCTTCAGACCAAATCAAGGAACGTTCCCGGAGTGGAAACCGGCCCTTTTATCGCTGTCGCCGACGCGATGGAAGTCATTCCTAGAACGCTGGCCCAGAACAGCGGCGGCAATGCGATCCGGGTTCTGAGCGAGTTAAAGGTGCGAATGTATCACGCTTGTTTTGTGATCGGTCTGTGTTAATGCTGTGTATGATCAGGCGAAACATGCAGGTGGCGAATATTTGTAGGGTATTGATGGAGAGGCGGGTCAGATTGTGGACATGAAAGGGTACGGGCTGTACGAATCCGCTAGCGTAAAGGTACAAAATCTCGTTTTTGTCACTCGCCTCCTTTTGTCTTATCGATGTTATCCCACAGATTCAAACTTTCAAGACTGCTATCGAGGTTCGTCGTTTGTTATGTTATTATATGTCTGTTTCGATATCTTTTCCGGTATGTAGGCCGCGCGCATGCTTTTGCGTGTGGACGATGTTGTGCAGGCTATCTGTCACTAGCATACTTGGAAGGTTAGCAAACAGATAGACAGAAATCACTATTGATCATACATTACCAGGGTCGTTCTTTGTGCGGCATTCAAGACCGGTCACGCACAGGGAATCGAACCGATCTAAAAAAGCTCTTCAACGTCGGCAGCAGTGACAGTGCCATTTATGTCTGTCGGCGATGCGTCTTGTTTTGACTTAAGCATAAGCCTTGTTGCTCGGATAGGGAATTGTTCAGAAACCGGTTACCGCCAGTTTCCATTTAAATTGTACACTCAAAGTTCTGCGTCTACACGTTGATAGCAAACAGAAGTCCACCTTGAAAACGGGCTCTCACTAAAAGGAATCACTGTTACTATCGTTGAGACGGACAAGTTATTAGCTCCAAAGCTAGTTTTCGCTTGTAGGTAAGAGTCTTTCGTAGCTGCGGGTCAGGATCATCTGATGACGGTGACTGAAGTGAGAAATTTCAAATATGGTGAAGTCGAAGGTTAAGTATAGCGCTCTAGACATAGCAGGTGATCCATAATTCATTGATGTTGAAAATGTCGTTGAGACTTCTCCATAGAAGTGATCGACGGATCTTGCCGCCCACGAAGCCCCGTGTGCAGAATGTCGGTGACAATATAGAGAAAATATTCAAACTTGGATTAAGGGGATATGCACCAGCCTCAGATCATACCGAATCCAACTCGACCCGCAAACCGCAATATTACGATAAACATCTAGACAAGGATTTGAGGCCGACGAAATACGTTTACTGTCCTGGTTTAGATGAGGGGTTCTCAGAGATTGCGGATACTTACTACGACAGATATAAAGAAAATCTTGGAATGCCGCCCATATGCGAGGAAACTGATTTCGGACGTATACAAAATACTTTGCGGGGAGACGACCATATTGTCAGAATGGAACAAGGTATCATCGATGGTTACACAGAAATACCGCAGCACATTTTGCCCATCGCCTCCGCACTTGCGTTCGAGACACACTTCTGGGAGGCGCAATATTTGAAATGGACCAAAGAACAGAAGCAGGATAAGGCCATTGCGGATGCCGCTCTGCGCGTTGATCTCAGTGTCCGGCCACCCAGCGTTCCTCAGACAATGGAAACAAGAGGAAATGCGACTCCGAGATGGCTCCCGAAAATCATATCAATGACGATCCATATGATGATCTGGTCATGAAGGGCCTACAGAACGTAGCGCGATACTTCCCTTGCATCGTTCTCTACGAGTTCAAAAGTCTCACATCTGCAACCTTCGAACATTTGCTTGCGCTGCTTGAGATGACCTGTAATAACGGAGTTGACTGGGCGGGATGTGATAATTACTGCAAACATGGCAGGATTGACACACCGATAATTGGTAACCCAACTGGTTTCGATGCACAGAATCCTATCATCCAACTCCAGGGCGCGGATTAGAGGAAAACTGCAATCGGCCGTTCTTTGCGCACATATGAACCAACTTTCGTATTGACAAACGACCATGCAGTATCAGCTAAACGGATGACTCAACAGGCGAGAAGTTCAACCATGCAATAGTGAATTTCACTGATTTTTTGCAGATATGGGCTGAGATGGTCAAATGCGACACAACATTTCTCGTCCTCAACAGCGGCAATTTTGAAATGATATTTGTTCGGAGCCGTGCTGAGAAAACCTTGTATTTCAGTCGTCCCATTGAGACCACCTCTCCTGGGTATTTTCAGATTCATGTTGGTCTGTATATCGCCTCAATCCGGGATGCTTTGGACCGCGCGGCGCAGCTGAGCGCATACGCAGAAATCCAATCTTTCCCCTTGTCATGGGTACGATATGCTCCCCACCGACCTGTGAAAGCTGCTCGCAAAAGAAAAATCAAAATCAACATTGAGGACGCTCTGTTCAAGTGTCAGAAACTGGCCTTGACGCCAATGAAAGGGAGCGGCACACCACTGTATAGACTTCGAAACCTTTACGACCGTAGCCCAACAGAAAACGGTGACAGCCATCTGAAGATACGGACCAAATCCATGGATGACCTCAATATATATGTTGGCAATGTGGAAATACTTGGCACTACTTATGAAAGATGTGTCATTGTCAAAGTCGCGCGCGGGAGACTTGCGACCCAGAAATTATCGGAGGAATGTTCGGTATATCGTTCCCTGGCTGACAATCAAGAGAAATGCAAAATTCCCACAATGCACGGGTTTTTCGTTGATCGGTTGGACGAGAAAGAGCCCTATGCGGTCCTACTGTTACAGCCAGTCGGAAACCCATTATATAATTTAGAATCATTCTCAAGAAATCAGAAGTGAGTGAAGAATACTCGTCTGAACAAGGTTCCCAACGATATTCGTTACTCCCAGGGCTAGTATCACCAAGACCGTGGAGTATATGCACGACCGATATTATCACCATAGGAATATCAACGATAGAACTGTGATGATTGCGAATAACGGGGACGCATATCTCGTTGGACTGAGCGCCGTCCAAGGCAGTTTAGATCTTGACAATTGTAAAAGAGGCACTGCTCTCTCCTGGCAACGCAATTTGGCAAAGCGTCCACGGCTCACAGAACCATCCTTTCGCCTTGGTCCCGTTAGGTCTTATTATAGTCGTAACCCCACTATATCCGCTCGGCAGGCGTTTAAAGAGATTACGGCGTGGATGAAAGGTACTGTTCCGGATGACCCGGGCAAGAGTTGTTCGCTCCTATCCAGTACTTTTTGCGTGGGCTGGGTTCCCAATTTGCCGGATTGGTTGAAGGTCACAAGCACAAAAAGAAATGTTTTTGAAGATTTATGGAATAATAGACCTGAAGAACATCAGCATGTCGTTGTCATGCAGGATCTGTAGGTATATACGCAGTGGTTAAGTACCAACTTTGGACTTGTATATAACTGTGCTGTGATGCACGTGACTGTGAGAAACGTTAACCTAAATATGGAGCGCTCGAACATTTCGCTGTCGTAGCGGCAATGGATTATCGAGAAGTTTACGAAGAAATGGTTTCCCTTTTCTATTACAATCCTCCTTCTGTACATCTCGCCGAAGATTCGGACGTTACCTTCTCTTGCCCAAACATGTTCTATGATCGTCACTTGGATTCGCGGCTCACCATGAAATACATTAAAATCACACCGTCACTTCCCGTCGAAATTTCCGAGCTCGTAATGCATGAGCTTCGGTTGTTGAAGGACAAAGGTCAACTTCTTCCTCTGACCGACAATGAAAATGAAGATGGGTGCCAGTTCAGCACTGTCGAAGGTCGCCGGAAATATCCGCCTCCCTCGACTCTCCATGATGCAAGATCTGTGGCTCAATTTTACTTAAAAGCTTCTTTTGAGAACTGCGCACCGATTGCTTCAACCATCGCCTTGCATCCCCAGGCCATAACATGGCTTACCTTCATAAGTTTTTGTGATGGCTCCGAATCTAATCGTAACCACCACCACCCAATGGTTGACAACTTTATTCTTCGCATCTATCACAATACAAGAACTCGCGAACTCAGAGTGCCAAAAGCAATATGGTCATGTTTGGGTGACGAACTTCGCCGGGACCTCCGCTTGATGTTGGATCAATTTCAAACACTAGCTGTTTTTCAGTTTCACGCGCCTTTGACGCCAGTAACCGAGCTGTTCAAGGACATGGATAGAAGAGCCAAGGAAGGCCGAATTCCACAACTTCAAAACTCTGTCGTGGACTACGTGTCACAAGAAAGTAACTCGCCACATTCACTTCCCGATTCCACTACGACATTGATTTCTCTACCTTCTATCAATGCGGTCTGCTCCTCGATGCAAGGGGCACGACGCAGCGCTCGTCTTTCTTCCCACATGGAAAATCGTTCGAGGATGACACAAAATAAATCAAAGGGCCGAAATACTTGGCCTACCTTAAGTGTTAAGCAACCAACCGCGTCTAAAGCAAAATCTGCTCTATATATCCAACAGGTATGCGCCAGCACCGCGACTATTCGCTCTTTTCCAATCTTCTTTTATCATAGGCGTGGACTCGCGCAGTAGAGTCGGACTCCACAGTGATTGTCTTCAACTGCGGCAATTACGAGCGTATCGGATTTCGACATCGCGGTACCCAAACTTTATTCCTGTCGGATCTGATGCATATTTCTGAGAGTTCTGATCCTGGTTACGGACAACTGCAAGTCGGTCTATACATGGTCATTTTGCGAGATGCCCTTGACCGGATACGTTTGATCAATGTTGAATCAGGCGGAGAGCGGTCGGCGATGAAGAGGAAATTGCCTGATGACGCGGAAAATGCAGCTGTGAAACCCAGATTCAAGAAACCCAGAACAAGAGCCAAGGAACAGAAAATCAATAATCCGACTGAAGATGCACAACTAGTTAGTGTATTTTGTTCATTTCTCATTTCCTTTTTCCCTTTGAGAGTTTAAGCATCTATGCTCCCTTCTCGATGGCAGATATGATCGCCCTAATCAATGGGAAAGTCCTGCGACTTCAGTATCTGCAAGATCCACCCCTGCGGACGATATTTAAGTTATTCTTCATTTATACCTCCGTTTGCTTTTATACTTTACTATTCCGCCTGACATACTATGCTCAGGCGTCTTTTCTCCTTAATTAGACAGATTTTCAGAGTAAATCATTACGTGACTCCTCCGTCATTTGTAAAATAATGACTGTAACTGGTACCCTATGCGCCTGACAGATAGATAGCGCGGTCGTATTAGTCAGCAGTGCTATCATGTTTCGCCGCCAAGTCGCACAAACGATCCCGGCTGAGATCGTCCAACAGATCTTCGCACCATTCTCCCCTGGAGAATTTGACCCACATCACACCTATTTTCCATGGTTCCTCGGCCACATCTGTTCAGCGTGGAGATCCGTATTCCTATCTATGATCCCTGAATTCTGGTCCATTATCTCGCTGTCGCTCTGGAAGATTAGCACTGACGGCAGACGTGCTCGGATTGAAAGCCTCGTTCGATTCTTCCTAGAACGTGGACATGACCGCAAGGCTCCAATTTCTTTTAGTCTCTATGGGCTACAACCTGGAGACGTCGCCAACGCGATCTTGGAGATGCTGATTAACGAGTCAACACGTTGGAGAGAAGTGACAATCAGCGTTTCCGATGGGTCGGAACTATTGCCGTTGACACGTGTAGCGAATCGTCTTCCTCTGTTACAGGAGCTTTGCTTCCGGAGCTTGGCGCAAGGCCATGAGTCAGATCCATTGTGCACTATAGTTCAGACCGCTCCTTCGCTGAACGTCATCGACATCGACAGCGCGAGCTTTGGCCATTGGAAATTCAACTGGTCAATTTGAAGGCCATCTATTTGGCTTCTGGAAACACCTCGAATTTCATCACTCCTCTATCGCAATTGACCAACGTGGAACGACTCCTTATATTTGACGAATTTAAATTTAACTCCGCTGGCAGATGGACTTGCAAGTGCTGCATTTTCACGCGTGGCGTGTTTATTTTTCTTCCCCAGTTACCGCAACATTCAAGCTCGCGCATTCGTATGTTACATCGACGGCCACCATTTTCGGTGCCGTGATGCTGCAAGTCCACTCTGATGGGCTGCTTTACTGCAAGTGACGCGTTTAATTTTCTTCCCCAGTCACACATGAGGTTACATTCTTCAACTTCTTCAACAATGGAGATAGTTCCGCAAGACCTTGCCGGGTTTTTCTCTTTCGCTCGCCACGTTCGCGTTCTGCGGCGTCCAGGACCATTATTGTGGCGTCGGTGGCGTCGGTGGCTTCGGCGTCGCCTGATGTGCAAATTTCACCACAATAATGCAGAGGCTCTTGTCTCCCGCGCCTAAACGCCACAATATTACTGTGGCGGCATCCAATGACGGCCAACTAAGTGCGTACTGTGAGGTCAGACCAATGACATCTATTATGACACTTTTGCAAATACCATCTTCCGGATCCAGAGCCAGGCACAGGTTAAAGCGACACATGGAAAACCCCTAGTGCCATTCAGGATGCTGCCCTTGGAAGTTATATATGGTAAAGAATTTTCTCCTCACACGCGGGGAGGGCTATTTAGGGCCGTCTATTGGCCACCCAAAGGAACCGCTCCAACGCACTTTGCAGTTAGTATGCGGAAGCTGGCGAAAAATTGTGCAAGGAACGCCAGCACTCTGGAATAACCTTACCTTGAAAACTTCGACTCGTCATAGAAGCGTTTCAACGATGCTCCGCCGCGCTACTTCATGGCTTAATCATGCGAAAGATTCCCTGATATCGTTGGTGCTTCTCATGGTGCCTTCACCCATAGAAAACGAAGCAGAAGTTCTTAGAGGCGTTCATTATTTTCTCTGCACCTATAAGTTCAAGAGGTTAACCATTATTATCCCTATTCTTGCGGTGCTGGATCTTGACAGGGTATTCAACACGTCGCTACGTTGTGTCGAAGTGCTTTCCTTGACTCAAGTCCTAATTGATGACCATAATTGAGATAGTTCTGAAAACGTTCAAGTCTTCCATCCTCATATTCCTTGCACTCATGTCCTTGTCACCAGTCCTGAGGACATTGACTGCATCAACCTCATCTAGGATTCTATATGGGCGCTTTCGGCGATTCTTCTATTGTTGAACGCTATTCTGGCCGACTACAGTATATTAAATGTGCAAAGTCAGTTGACTGGGCGGTGAATTCCCTTCGACGGACTCTGTAGCCTTGGACTGAGCATTCCACAGGTTAACTTCAGTCTTATGAATGCAGCAGTTTCAGCATCCGCCGTACTTGCTTCCAGGTTGACGACTGTTTTGGTCTCATGCTTTTCGCAATCCAGTCCTTTGCCGTGTTCCCATTCTTACGATATCGTTTCCAGGTTATTCAACATTTTTCCTGATGCGACTGACACTAAGCATACTTGGACAGGCGTTGGGTTTGACTGTGAAGATCTTACTTACATCCAGCCTTGCGGGATCTGCTGTCTGGTTTACCATGACGCTCTCATGGAATGTCACATGCTTATACACGCTGATATTCTCTTTTGTTACGTTTCTGGCGCCGGCGCTCCTCATGTGGGCTCAGAAATATAAAAAGTGAGCAATTTCCGATACCTTATTCAGGGGCGCTCGCCGCTAACCACAGCATCCGTCAATAGCGAAATTCGCGGGCCTTGGGATGTGGCAGTTCCTACAGTGAACTAAAAACATTTGAACTTTTTTCAGGGCTAACCGATGCTCGTGATGAGTCATACAAAGGATTGCTTTCCTTTCATTACGTATTTCTTTCAAACACATATATGTTTGATCCGTAAGATAGTGCCATTTAGGGTCGGTTATATTACTCATATGCAAGAGGACAAGACTTATTACATTACACTGGATACAAGTATAAAACATGATGATTAACTGTGTGTAATGACATTCGCAAAAATAACCATGAAAGTCGTTAGTAGTACATTGGCCTTCCGAAGCACATAAGATCGTTTGATTCAGCTTGTCAGGATCGTTCCAGACTGAGACTGTCACCCAGTCGTGGCCGTTTTGTTCCCGTAGTGACACCCATACCAATGCCCCTCGCTTCCAGCACATCCATCGCTACTTTAGCAGCTCCCTCGGATGTCTTTTTAGTGCGAGCGCGCGTCCTGCGCAAAGCACCAAAAGCCTGCGCCTTGATCACAGCCAGCGTACCCGATAGCGGCGGCGGATTCGGGGATGGAGAACGTGCAGCGTCGACGTTATTCAGAGTTATAGGTCCAACAGAGTTTTCAGGAAATGTGAATTGAAATGGTGACGTCAGGGATGTGGTGGACGCTGATCCTGGAGTCGAAGTCGGTGATAGCGACCGACTATTTGGAAAGACCAATGGCGCTGTTTCGAGCCTACTCAGTGGTAATTTCTGGTCTTCAGGGAAGCGAGGAATGTATGGCATGTCGGAGGATGCTAGAGAGGGCGATTCTCCAAATGGTGGTGAATGGGTTGATTGATTATTTTGAGTAATATCGCCATTTGCGTTCTGTGCTAGCGTTGGCGTGCATGTGCCATCGCGTGAACTTGGCAAGGCGTAGCTATACCCATGATATTTTGGCAAACGTGTATTAAGCGGTTCGTCAGCGATTTCGTTTGCCGCGCTGTATGGTAAAGAAGAATGGCCTTGGTAATGTTGTCCAGATCCCGGGTATGTACCATGGCACATCGCCGTTGGGTCATCGCCTGGCCTGTAGCTAAGATGATCATGAGCATAATGCTGTACATGCAAGTGTCCGTTCGCTGGGACATTGGGACTGGCTGTGCGCAAGCATAAAATAGCGGTGGCATTGGAGGCAGTTCTTCCGGACTAGCTTTCTTAGCTGACCAAAGCGTTCTCCAGAATTTTTCGCGTTCCCGATATTCATAGCGTAAGTGAGCATTTTCGTTACGGAGAACGACAGCGTCTCGCCGTGCCTCTCGACACGAATCCTGTAATTGTAGTACGACCGATTCGAGGCTAGTGGCTACACATATGTTCAGCTTGGGAAGCTAATTTCGAAAGATATCTGGTCAAACCTGTCTCTTCAAGGGTAGCAATATAATTTGCTCTACGGGCTCTGAAAGCAGCCTGAGCATCAGCATTCTTCTTTTTCCGTAGGGCAACGTCGGATAGTTTGTTTACGGCATCATCTGGACTTGATTTAGTACAAGATGGATGAGCACTGGTAGTTGAGGGTGGCGAGGTAGGATTTGATTTGGGCATTAGAGAGGGATCCTCATCTTTGCTCGTTTCGCGTGGGTACAACTTTTCCAGGGCTTTGCTAGCGCAACGGCCACCTGTTGCAGTGGCGTTATGCGCTTTCGACTCAGTCAAGCCACAAAAATACTAAGATATGAGAGCCAGACGCCACAAATGCGCCACGACAATGGACTGCAAGTAGTACGCGCGCCACGCCACAACACTGAAAGGTTTTAATTTGCAGCCTAGATCTAAGCGCCACAACAATGATTTAGCGTCTGCGGAGAAGCGCCACCGTTGTCCAAGATATTTTTACGTTGACCACACGGCGAGGGCGCCCACTCAGTACTACTAGGCATACCGTTTTCCGGCCGGGGTCGTGTGGCCACACCACTGGAGTAACGGAGCCAACTTGTGAAATTTACATTATATCCGCATTTACATGTTTGTGGCGTCGGATAATTGTGGCGTAGACAGTGCATCATATGTATAATCTTCCAACTATCTCTTTTGGCAGCATAACGAATTAATGGTCGTCCTTACAAGTGAAAACAACGTAAAATTCATCGCCGACAGAGAAGTTGTCCAGCGTAGTGTCCTTATCAAGAATGCGCTCCAAGGTCTGTATCAGCCCATTGATCATGAGCAATGCGGCAACTGATCACCTCCTGAAGAACTTGACGAGTTGGACGAACCGATTCCTCTACCGATATCTTCGGGTGTGATGTCAAAGGTATTTGATAACTTGTTTAGATCTCTCACACCATAGTAGTCACTTTCTTTCAGGTTCTTGAATTCTGTGAGCACCGCGACGAGCTGTTGTCGTCAGAACGTGAAGATGCCAAATCCGCAGCTATCCAGGTGCGCGAAACTAGGTAATTAACATGCTTCATCTTGTCCTCCAAATACCATACAACCTTAACGTAACACGCGTCACTCAGGGTCCAAAAAAGCTCTAATCGGTGCTCAACGAACTGCGTACAGGGGCACTGCAAGTGGCGAGCCTTTCGACGTACTCGATGTTTGCATACATGCTTAGGATGGACGATCTTCCGTAGGGCGTGCATTTTTCCCAGCCATCCACGAGGACACGTGTTGCGCAAGGAGGTATGTCACTCCGTGCAGATTCCACCCAAGGAGAGGCTTGGGATCGAACAGTTGCTCGAGCACACGGGAGAGCATGGGTTGGGCCATGGCCAATCTGCATCCGGGTGGTTGTGCGAAAAGAGAACAAAAAAGAAAGAAAGACGTGGACGCAGCCATGGTTGGTACCACGAATGGAGGGTAGGAGGAACGGCCGTACGCAGAGGAGAGCTATCATGCCGGAAAGGACGATTCCCTCGTTCATTGGAGATGGCGCATCGCTGATGACAGAGACCTGAGGGATTCGCTCGTCTTGTTGTACATTTGCCGATTTTGCGTCTGATGGACAAATCATGAACGTCAAAGCAGCGAAGAGTAATGATGTTGTTCACGACTGGGTGCACAGAAAGCGGTAATGCCGACGTCGCCAAGGGTGGAAGTGGACGACTGTTTCTGGGTACGCACGCTGCTCACGAGCTCGGCGAGGTCTCTAATCCCACACGATGGGTATGGGTATAGGTATGCATGCGGGTATGGTTGAGGTTGAGGTTGAGGTTGAGAATATTGTGGAATGAGTGCGCTTGTCCCGTTTGTCCCCTCATCTGGAATATCATCGTACGAGGCATAGCGGGGCGAGTAGGGTGGTAGCGAAAGAGGGGGAACGGTGTCACGTGTGGGCGAAATGTCGTTTTCTCTCTATGTACATGTAGATCAATTGCAAGGCTTATGATGGCAAGTTCAACCGTACTAGAGGAGCAGTGACAGGGAAAATATCACATAATTCAATGTTTCTGCTACTATGCGAACAGGTATTTAATGCAAAAATAAAAGTCGGCTATGGCAACCATTAGTCACAATTGTAATTTCATGTGGGACTGGGGAAGAAAATTAAACGCGTCACTTGCAGTAAAGCAAGCCCATCAAGTGGACTTGCAGCATCACGGCACCGAAAATGGTGGCCGTCGATGTAACATGCAAATGCGCGAGCTTGAATGTTGCGGTAACTGGGGAAGAAAAATAAACGCGTCACACGTGAAAAGGCAGCACTTGCAGTTAAAGCAAGCCCATCAGAGTGGACTTGCAACATCACGGCACCGAAAATGGTGGCCGTCGATGTAACATACGAATGCGCGAGCTTGAATGTTGCGGTAACTGGGGAAGAAAAATAAACGCGTCGCACGTGAAAAGGCAGCACTTGCAGTTAAAGCAAGCCCATCAGAGTGGACTTGCAACATCACGACACCGAAAATGGTGGCCGTCGATGTAACATGCAAATGCGCGAGCTTGAATGTTGCGGTAACTGGGGAAGAAAAATAAACGCGTCACACGTGAAAAGGCAGTACTTGCAGTTAAAGCAAGCCCATCAGAGTGGACTTGCAGCATCACGGCACCGAAAATGGTGGCCGTCGATGTAACATACGAATGCGCGAGCTTGAATGTTGCGGTAACTGGGGAAGAAAAATAAACGCGTCGCACGTGAAAAGGCAGCACTTGCAGTTAAAGCAAGCCCATCAGAGTGGACTTGCAGCATCACGGCACCGAAAATGGTGGCCGTCGATGTAACATACGAATGCGCGAGCTTGAATGTTGCGGTAACTGGGGAAGAAAAATAAACGCGTCGCACGTGAAAAGGCAGCACTTGCAGTTAAAGCAAGCCCATCAGAGTGGACTTGCAACATCACGACACCGAAAATGGTGGCCGTCGATGTAACATGCAAATGCGCGAGCTTGAATGTTGCGGTAACTGGGGAAGAAAAATAAACGCGTCACACGTGAAAAGGCAGTACTTGCAGTTAAAGCAAGCCCATCAGAGTGGACTTGCAGCATCACGGCACCGAAAATGGTGGCCGTCGATGTAACATACGAATGCGCGAGCTTGAATGTTGCGGTAACTGGGGGAGGGAAATAAACACGCCACGCGTGAAAATGCAGCACTTGCAGTTAAAGCAAGCCCATCAGAGTGGACTTGCAACATCACGACACCGAAAATGGTGGCCGTCGATGTAACATACGAATGCGCGAGCTTGAATGTTGCGCACAGGTTGCGGTGACTGGGGAAGCAAAATGAAGGCGTCACACGTGACTAATTGTTGATTCAACGACTCCTCCTAATTCTCCATCTCCTCTCATGGCCCGGACAAAGGTTACAGGACGTAAATGCACGGGTGAAGCTGCACCCCGAAAGCCAATTGCCTCTGCATTCGGGAGCACCCGGACTCCTCCCGCTGTTCCTCCCAAAAAATGCGCTGGGCGTGCTTCAAGAAAGGCGAAAGTTACCAGGACGCCACCAGTGCCTCAGGGCCCGAATTTATCCACTATTGAGCTCAGCGCTAAGCCAAGCACTGCCGCGATCGTATGTTCACGCCCCTTCTTGTCATTTGCTCCCCACAATTCTAATGTCGCCGGATTCAGTTTTGTGCGCTCTGCCGAAATGGAGGAGTTCTGACCGAGTGCGACTCTTGTCCTCGGTCTGTATGTTCCAAGTGCATCCCAAATGCCCAGCTTTCGGAAGGCAGCCGCTTTTTTTGTCCATATTGCCATGTATTCCATTCGAACGGCGCTCGGAAGAATTCAGAGCCATACGTTGTGAGTTTTCCTTCCGTCATTTTGTTGTGCTGCTGATCTCAGTTTGGCAGGATGATGCAGGAGCTTCTCTAACCGTGACTGGAATGCTTTCACAGCGGGAGTTCATGCCTGTTTGTTCTTCGGAGCCTCTGCTTATAATCACGATGAAGCTTATTTCAATTTCATGCAACGGCCTCCCTCCCAATATTGTCTATCAAAACCTTTACCCGTATCTAGGCCAAAACATCCAACATATAATCATTTCGTTCGACTTCTCCACCACCAATAGCACAAATGACTATGTCCAAGAAGTGAGGGCCCTCATCCAAAGGATACGATCTGGTGACTTGGTTAGGTGATTTTATGTGCATTTGGGTTGTTTTTCGACCCTCATTTGTTTGTTCAACAAGGTTCCAACGGTTTGCCGTATTCTTGATCGACCATACGGACCCTTCCCGAGGCGATCTCCACTTCGCCCCAGAGAGCCGGGGTGCCGCACCCGTATCTGAGGTAAGTAAAGGCCACTTATCTTGTGCATTTCTAATGCAAAGTCTACAGATATTTCCAATACTATTTCCTCCACCATTTCTAGAGGCTTTGCAACCTGGTTCTGACCAAAACACCTTCACTCTGCTGGCATGTGGGGGGGTCATGAAATGCACCCAGTCCTTCAATCAAGTAAAGGCATTTTTGAGCAGGTGAGCCTTGATCACATTCCATTTGCATGCAGGAGCTAACTGGTCAGTTCCCCCTTCCACTGGTTAATGGCATTTGGGCAGGTTGATTTTCAACCGTCCACTGCCAATGGCTTCTTGATGGACACAAATTTATATTGGTTCATATACCGGAGAAATCCAATCTCTGGCATGCTCCTCAACCACCAGGTGTTGGGGAGCCACTCTGACATTTATGTCCTATACCACTCTGGTTTGAGCAAACGGATAACTTGGTCTCATCCTGGACATCGTCCCTTTGGGTTCCCATTGCCGATTCAGTGCAGCAAATGTAAGGCTCTCAAGTCTTTCATTCCAAAACCCCAAGTCAACCAAGAGAAGAAGGATTATAGCCTGATCCGCCTTATATGCAAAACTTGTACAAATGTTCTAGAATACCAAAAGCCTCCGGGTTTACAAAGGGTTATGATGGGGGAATTGTCACGATCACCGGTCGGGGAATGGTATACTGAGCAGGTTGTTGAGCGTTCGGAGCCAGTGGAGATTTAGGATGTATCGCATGTGTCCGGAGCCAGATTGTACACAGATGTAAATATTTTGCGTTCGAAGCTGAGATATTATGGACAATTGACGACCAACATGAGCTCAGCTCCTACCCTGCCACGACCCACAAAATTAAGAGTGCTGAAGGACCACGAATCGGCAACGAAAGAATTTAATGACAAGCACTACCAGGCGATCAAGAAATTTACCAGCAACAAGATACCACATGTTCTCGTGTCGAGTACGGCTACTCTCTTCAAGATCTAATCTACCATTGACGGTTCGATTTAGCCGAGCTTCCTGATACATTGCAAAAACTGGTCACAGTAACGATGGAAAACTTGCGCATCGAGACTTTAAGTTCATTACACGGGCTTAAGAATATCTTCCACAAGAAAACCGAGACAATCCCACCAACAGAATCAGAAGAAGATCTAGCAGATTCGGCACAACTTGCTCTAGCAACGGCGCAACGTATCGATATGCAGATCAAGATCGCAGCCTATAACGTGAGCTGTCCTGTCCCAGAGGAAACACTGATACGACCTCTTATCACAACTAGAGTAGGAAAGAAGAGTAAGTTTGTTCCATTCATTTTGAGCTTTCAATCCGTTCTCAAGACGAATGTAGAATATTGGAGAGCGATAATGTCCGGGGCTCATTTTTTCGGCGTAAGCCTACAAAACTGCATGAACGTCATTCATAAAGACATTATCACCGTCTGGAATTTCCGCGGGTAGGTGTTACTGGCTTGACCAAGAATCTTATCTTCTTCATGATCTATAGTTCTTTCTTAGCGATATATTCCGTGCTCGAATGACGGCAATTGTCAGTGATCTCAGCGATAAGAAAGACAATAACGCCGGCGCTATGTGAGTAATAATTCCAGCATCACAGAGACGTGGCTTAAAATTGTTCGCAGCCGCAGCGGGTCTAGCGTCCACTATTGTAGCAAGCGCTGCTGCAGGACCTGCTGCACCCATCGCTGCACCTACTGCCACGGTTGTGTTTCTCGCAGCATGGGTGTATGGTATATACGAGAAGTCGTGAGTTGATACAGTGATTCTATTGAGCACGCAACTGGAAGTCTATGGCAGACCTGACAACATACGCTGTCTCATGGGCTATGTGGTCGATCTCACGCTCATCCTGCAAGACGTCTTCCGAGATTCGCTCGATGATCGGGGGGCGGGCATAGTGACACGTCTCGTTGTTCAGGGATAGAATTACCTGGTCCAAGAAAGACTTTCCCCGAACCATCTCCCTCCTGGTGGTCCGATCAGTATCGGTACCATCAATATAAATCATCAACTTCGAAAGCTTACAACACACGATGCATGTTGATCGGATGATGCCGCTTAATGTTGCTAGGGCGTCTCCTACATTCCATATGGCACGACCAGGAATAGTCTGTAGGGAGTTGCCCAATTGAACGCTGCATGATGGATTTTTTCCCACCTTGACATCATGCGTCAGGGACAAGGACCTACAAGCCTCTCAACCGGTTATGCAAGAAAGCCTGCGACTCTGTTAGGGCTTGATCCGGTGCTCCTACCAACGTGCCAAAGTATTTGTGGCTGCTAATGGCCTGCCTACTGCCAGTGGGTGGACTCTTTGTTACTCGAGCTTCGCTGCCGCTGATTCTGTGCCCCCTTAGTAGTTCGCCGGGCGCTATACCAAGGCGCTCATTGAGAACCTCCAAAACGGTATCATGAACGTCCAAAGATTTGCGTACAAATGCGATTATTGTTGATTTCACACGAACATTTACCGTTCGTGGATTTTCTCACAGGGCTTCATCCGGCCACGCAAAAGCGTAGCGATATTCATTATCCAACTGTCAATACCCATCTCAAACATCACGTCTGCCTCCTCGTACACGCCGTGATTCTTCAAACTTAAAGCTGACGGGATAGGAGTGCAACAGCGCTCACTGGAAAAAAGCCAGTTTCTCAAAAAAAAAAAAAAAAGTCGGCCGATTTCAAACTCGATAATGAAATAGGCGGGAACATTGTCAAGAAAAGGCGGACACACCGGGGCGGGCATATCTACTGATAGGGGTCTGCTGAACGTATCGGCTGAATAACGTCAGGTTAACTGACGTGTAATTGAATTATATGTTCGGACTTTTTGCCCACCCACCCCGTGTTATCCCCAAACGTAACGAGCTTAATATGTCATCCACCAATTCAATTCAGGAGACCAATACATCATGCTTGTGATTGTCGTCTCCGTATAGAGCGCGCGCGATATGCAGTTCACATTTATCCCATTGAACATTAATCAGTCCTGGCGCGAAGGAATACTGACATCACTATACATTCTCGATTATTTCGCCTCACTTCCTTTCGACTCATCTCTAACAAATGGTTCTATCGGGAACTGTTGTTCCTCCGGAGTCAAGGAGTAATACAACTTCTGCCAAATGGGCCGAAACTGCCTGGGAAGTTTCCACGCTAACTCCTCGTTACGCAACCACAGCCGCAACAAATGACGTCTAGCGCATATATAAGCATGATAGCCATCGATAAGAGTAGCATAATCTCACGTATGTTCCGGCGAATCCGTGAACCCATCTCGCGCATGGAAGACACCGAGGTTATTGATGTATTGTATGTCGCCCTTCTGAAAGTTCAATCCTAGGTTGAACTTCTCGCCCAAGAAGTGCAGGGTATCTAAAGCCTCAGCTTGCGCTTCTGAAATCGGTGGAATATTAGGTGAGCGCGGGAGGCCTAGATAGCCTGTGAAATATCGTCGAGCATACTGAACAATGATTCTATTATTGTGATAGGAGAGAATGGGGCGTTCGGTGTATGCGGGGTTCCCGCCGAATCTAATGTGAAATTTAATAGAATCAACATCATTCGAGACAGCAGAGGACCCACTCCTCGAAAGGCCATGGTTCGGAAAGCGTCCTGACCAAATCAGGTCTCGTAGCCGCCAGCTCGTTATAAGCTCTCCAGGAACTGCTAATCCTTGATGTACCACCATACGCAGCGACGTCCAAAGCGAAGAGTGCAACGATGTCCCCTTTGTCAGTATGAAAGACTTGCTTTTCAGTCGTATATGCAGGCGAGCCAATAACACTCGTGGAATGTGCAGACGTCAGGTCTTTAACATGAGTGAGAACGCCATTTTTCTTCCGATCTTGTACGCCACGCAATTCGCCGATATACGAAGAGACGCCGGCATATACCAGAGCATTTTCCTCTCTGGAGTAGTTATCAACGGGGATAGTGCGGATGACGAAGAACCCGCGTCCGTTGTGTAATTCATTTGACAGGCCGCGCAGCACTGGGCCCAACTGCGGTAGGGGGAAGGTCGAAGGCGAAACCCAACCCAATGATTTGCCAAGAGCTGCGCAGCAATGTTTTGAGCCAAAATAAAATAAAATGGCATCTAGCCTATGAACTGACAATGAAAGTGCTTCACAGCATCATCGATCTCTTTGAGTTGCTCGGCATTCAGTTCATAAACCCACTCCTTCTCGTCTTTGAAGTCCTTTCCTTCCCAGACAAGCGATGATTCCACCTGCTGTGGAAACCCTTCTGGCAAAGGAGAATTAAGCAATTCTGGATCCTCAGCTAGCCTTCGTGCGGTTCTTGCTTTATATTTGTCTTCATCAAAACGATATTCAATGTCCGGTTGTTGCGGTGCGTGACGGACAGCAGAGTTTGTCTGATCTCCAGCGAGGGAGTCGGCAGGGTGAGCGACCTGGGCTACCGAAGCCATTGAGATATTACATGCCCCACTCTCTTATTTATAGTGGTTATGACACTCGATGGCGCAATATGGCGTTTCCACACTTCAGAACTATATTCGTTACTGATACATGTCTAGCGTTCATATGGAGAAGTTAAGGCTACCTGTTAAGGATATTCTGTCAGTTGCATTCGGACATCGAAGAGTACTTCGATCAGAGACTTGAATGGCTCCCGAAGGAGAATGGTTCACCGTGCAAGCACGTCACCAAAGTTTTTAATGTTTTCATCGCTGAGAAATAATAACCAACAAAATAACTAACCTGTGGTTTGAGGAATAAAAAAATGGTTCACGCGGAAAGCCGTGACAAGAGTTAGTCAGCAACTATGCAGTTGCCAGCCTCGAGTTTCCCACGGAAAGCGCCTCCTCTCAAGACCAATTCATCATCGAAGATGCAAATCTTCGTCAAGACCCTCACTGGAAAGACTATCACCCTTGAGGTGGAGTCTTCGGACACCATCGACAATGTCAAGGCCAAGATACAAGACAAGGAAGGGTGAGCTGTAGGTTGATTACCAAGCGCAGCAGGGACTTATTGTGCCTTGTTCCTTGCCAGTATCCCTCCTGACCAGCAGCGCCTCATTTTTGCGGGAAAGCAGTTGGAAGATGGCCGCACGCTTAGCGACTATAACATTCAGAAAGAGTCTACTCTTCACCTCGTCCTTCGGTAGGTCCTATTCTCGGTATTTGGTGACCAAGCTGAACTTGAACTAGTCTTCGCGGTGGCATCATCGAGCCATCGCTGAAGGTCCTTGCCTCAAAATACAATTGCGACAAGCAAATATGCCGTAAATGCTATGCCCGCCTCCCACCTCGTGCAACCAACTGCAGAAAGCGGTCATGTGGACATTCATCCCAGCTTCGCCCGTGAGTTTCATTGGAATCTGCATCTTGAGGATCTCTGCTTATGGTCCCCTTACGATAACAGGAAGAAGAAGTTGAAGTAGTCGTATCGCCATCGGGCTGTGAACTCGGGGAGCATACACCTATGTATTTTCCTATTAGCAATACATTTCCAAAATCTGTCAAAGAGAAAATTCATTTACTAGGAAGTTCCGTAAGCCAATGCCATGGCGCCATGGTTCCGGCCAAGTTCCAAGGAACGTCGCACATCGTGGAAACCTGCTCAGCCCACATCGTAGAATCTGCCGCCGGCGATAACACGTTCATCCGACGAGTCTCATAAGCTACCAATGCACTAGCTATCAAATTAACTAATGATTTATTTGCAGACTATTACGGAGCGGAACCTTGTCATTGTCAGGGTGTTACCCGCCACTAGAAGGACGTCCCGCATTGCATATGTATGAAGATTCAGCGGACGAAAGTTTGCCGAGAGAAGATAATCGTCTAATATGCATGGATGAATGCACTCGGATTTGGTGGGAAAGTATGAATACATATTGATGACTGCGTTGTACTAGATACAATTCCTGAGCAGGGATTTGTGGGGGTGTTTCCGTCGTTTACACGTGTTGACTCTCAGTCCGCTCTCAAAAAAACGACCCATGCCCGGCACTTCACTCCCACCTTTGGTCCCTCAACGTGTACAAGATAGGGCAGCTGTTGTCAGCGCATATAATATGCTTCAACGATTGGAGAATACAATCCTGGCGGAAAACAATGGTGCATCTGTCGTGACGAGGGGCAAGAATGATGTTGATCTTATGTACTGCCGCATCGTTGGACACTTTTTCCACCATGTCCCAAGCGATAGGGGGCTTGTTAATCTCGTCAGAGAGGTTACCTCAACAAGTGGGGACCGGCAGAAATTGCTTGATCTCGGAAAGCTATACTATGATCACACTTTTAGGCTTTGTGAGTTCATCTTGACAGTCTTCTGTCCTTTCTCTCCGTTTTTATACAACCCCAGTTCGATCTGAAAAAGAACGGACTCCTTTGCAATCTCGTTACTCTTCTCGCCCATCATTCAATACCCTGGCCGACATGATCAAGAGCATGCTCGAAGAAGCCCCAACGGGTCACGAGACAGCAAAGAGAAAGGCAAGTTTGGAGCCTTTCATGTCATGATATCTTGCGATTAACGTGTTCTAAAGGCGCTAGTTCGTGATGGATTCAGATGCGTTATTTCAGGGCGTTATGATCGCGAGTCTGTCAGGTTCAGGGTATTAAATGAGACCCCTGGGATAGGGCTGGTGACAACCGAGTGTGCTCATATATTGTCCGAATCGACGAATGTAGCCATTGGTGAAGGATCCAGGAAGGTTTATGTTGGTTTTTCTTCACATGACGACAATCTGACCTAATTTTACAGACTGACTACGCTGCTTCTGATTGGGCCGTTTTATCTCGCTTTAGCAGTCGCGAAAACCTGCTGAAAGATCTCAATGGCCCCAAGGTACATCATTTGGGAAATGTCATGACGATGTGTCTCGAAGCGCACCGCTTATTCAACGCATTGGATATTTGGCTGGAGCCGACAGTAAAGATGATGTAGCATATTCACGCAGCAGGATAACTAATCTCCTCCATCAGGATGTCGAAAATGTGTATAATTTGGGGGCGAGATATCCCCAAGACCTCATCGGGTTCCAGCAAGTCATAACATTCAGCACTGACAACCCAAAACTCCCCGTTCCCTCCAGAGAGTACTTGGCGCTTCACGCGGCCTGTGCAAAGGTTGCGCACCTCTCTGCAGCTGCGGAATATATGGACTCTGTGATAAGGGAGATGAAAGAGACATTGGTATTATCTAGTGACGGAGCTTCTGCAGCAGTTCTAGAGCATGCGCTCTGGAATGCTCAGCGCAAGCTAGACCCAGTTTAGCGTTCTGCCTCATCAGAGTCAGTGTCAATCGACAAAGAGTTCGACAGTTGTTTGAACACTGCTGTACTTCTAGTTTCTTGCCAAGGTTTCTTGTCGAGTTCTCTGTGCAAGAGCGATTCCGAGGCCGAAGTTCAGGGCTCGGTTTTAATGCATCGCGAACGAGGTGCATGGGCGTACACATCGCCTGGACGACCAGCACTCTCCCGGAAATCTCCGGCCACATGCTTCATCCCGCCATCCTCAAAGCCTGTCGTTCCTGTACTTTCGCTGCCGTCGCTGAACCTCCCCTACGCCGCTACGGCGGATTCAAGGACCAAGACAGGATTTTTACCAATGGTTACCTCCGCCATGACTTTAGTATCAAAGGTGCCCTGGCGTGTTAAAATAACCGCGTCCTTCAAAGACTTGATGAACAAACCACCCCGCAGTCTCGTGGCGACTGGCACAGAACAAAGGATATCCTCCTCAAAGGCGACTCATGGATCATCCAGACCATGAAAGACTCTGGTCTTCGCGGTCGCGGTGGAGCTGGCTTCCCCAGCGGGCTCAAATGGAGTTTCATGAACAAGCCAGGATAGAAAAAGGATCCTCAGTCAGTCTTCCTCCTCTCACTCTCTCTACACGCCTACAGCCCACACGACAAACCCCCAGCCCCTGTTACCTCGTCGTCAACGCAGACGAGGGCGAGCCCGGGACATGCAAAGACCGCGAGATCCTCCGGGGCGACCCACACAAGCTCATCGAGGGCTGCCTCGTCGCCGGGCGCGCCATGAATGCCAGCGCGGCCACCAGGAAGCCCAGCACCTCCAGCAAGCCATCGACGAGGCCTCCGCCGCCGGCTTCCTCGGCGACAACGCGTGTGGCGCAGGATATGACTTTGACGTGTACCTCCACAGCGGCGCGGGCGCCTACATCTGCGGAGAGGAGACGGCCCTCATCGAGAGTCTGGAAAGGAAACAGGGAAAAACCCATTTGAAGCCCCTGATGTTAGGTGTCCGACGACTGTCGCCAACGTCGAGACGGTCGCCGTGGCCCCGACGATATGTCAACGCGGCGCTCCGTGGTTTGCGAGCTTTGAATATCTATTTCTTGTACGGAGGGGAAATTATCCAGTACTGCGGCCATTTTCCGTCCAGATTGCCGGTGCACTGTTGAAGTCCTGTATCAGTGTGCGTGAGCTTTGTTTCAGCGGTTGTCAACAGTGACCGCGTGACCAGTTGCTTTCTCGTATCATGAGCCCCATCGGACTCGTACTGGCGTTGGGCTAGTCTAGTGTAATTGGAGGCCGTTAGCGGGTCACTTAAAAATTTGAAGCCAAAAGGGCTAGTCACCGTTGGAAGATGGCCGCACGCTTAGCGACTGTAACATTACTCTTCACCTCGTCCTTCGGTAGGTCTTGTTCTCGGTATTTGCTGAACAAGCTGACTTGTGGAATCATCGAGCCATCGCTGAAGGTGCTTGCCTCAAAATACAATTGCGACAAGCAAATCTGCCGTAAATGCTATGCCTCGTGCAGACAGCGGTCATGTGGACACTCAAGTACTCATCCCAGCTTCGCCCGTGAATTTCATTCATCTTGTTGAGAACCCCTGCTCATCCCTCATTTTGCGAATCGGACCATTTACGATAACAGTAAGAAGAAGAAGTAGTCGTATCGCCATCAGGCTGTGAACTCGGTTGTACACTTGCATGGGAATTCCTTTACCAGGACCGTAACTCGTGTCAAGCTTCTAGGCAAGTTCCAAGGAACGTCGCACATCGTGGAAACGTTGCTCAGCCCACATCGTAGAACCTTCCTTCCTTATCCTCTGCCGCCGGCG
Source organism: Amanita subjunquillea (assembly GCA_020011035.1). Classification (NCBI taxonomy): domain Eukaryota; kingdom Fungi; phylum Basidiomycota; class Agaricomycetes; order Agaricales; family Amanitaceae; genus Amanita; species Amanita subjunquillea. The sequence goes on from JAEBUT010000058.1 coordinate 31,764, forward strand.
ATAACTCGTTCATCCGACGAGTCTCATAAGCTACCAATGCACTAGCTATCAAATTAACTAATGATTTATTTGCGCAAATGAAGAGACAATCACGGAGCGGAAGCTTGTCAGGGTGTTACCCGCCACTAGAGCCGCTGAACGGACGTCCCGCATTGCATATGTATGAAGATTCAGCGGGTCCCGGAAAAGTGAGGTCAATGAATGCCTATCAAGAGATCGGGACTCTGATGAAATCAACAACCGTACAGCCTCACTTAGAGGCAACTCGTCCACCTGTGTTGTAAAATGACCCAAGTTGGTTTTACACACGCTTCCAACCAAGACGTACAAGCACCATAAGTGGGTGACGAAAGAACACATCTGACTTGATGTAGTATGCCCGTTCTCTAATTGAATGCGGGTTTCATACGCTCGCAGAAAATTGCAACTATAAAGCCAGTTTCACCTGTTATATGCGGTATTTTCATTTACTACCATCAGCGCTTCATGTAAAGACCGAGACTTAGATTGACAGGGCACCAAACCGAAAACACGAGGTCGAAAGCGGCTCGAAATGGCAAGTTCAGGCTCAGAGTCACACTCTCGCAAATCAGTAACGCGACGTATAAATGACGAGCAACGCGTAAAAGCGGTCGCTAGCGCCAACTTTGATGCATTAGTCCGGCGTTACCTCCATTTCTAGCGATCCATTCGTCCCAGGTGGCCATCCATGTCGGACCTCCAAGTGACATCGTACGTGTTTGACTGTCCTCCCTGCACTGTTTCCACCGGCGGATCAAGTGGACCAGTAAGCACACTCAAGATTACCGCAAAGCGATATGCGTTTGGAAATTCAGTAGAGAATACGGAGGGCCTTACTCTCCTATTTGCTCACTGTATCGGCTCTCGTAAGTTTCTCTCTCACTCCGCTCGACGGGCGAAGAATGTTGTAATGACATGTGTATAGATAAGGAGCAATGGGAGCCTACCATTTTCCATATATTTCATCGGCAACAACATAAAGGCGCTGCACACAGGGTACGCGAGGCATGGTCTTTCGATTGGCAAAATCATGGAGACGCTGCCCTCCTCAACCGAGAGGCAACAAAACTGCGACCGGATGGCATCTGTGCGATTCATTCTTTTTTTCCAGTTTTTTCACAAGTTTTGATCCGAGTCGCTGCAAGAAGCTGTCAATGAGTGGGCCTCGGCTATCGCAGCGTTTGTACGCACGCCATATATGAAAGGCCATCGAATACTCCCTCTTGGGCACTCCGCGGGTGCGGCTGCCGTGTAAGTGAAGTGACACTTATCTCTGCCTTGAGTGACTCGAGGCAATACCAGTTTGATATCAATGAAAGAATTTCCCATCGCCGATATACCCTACGTCGGCATCGTTCTCATAGAACCGACAATGGCCCCCAGGGATGTATTCTACGCGCGTTATGAAGAACGGAAAGCAGCTCTAGATTTCGCTGTGAGCACAACTTCCGTGCGCAGGGACACATGGCGCTCGAAAGGGGACGCATTTGCTTATTTCACGAGGCGCGTTCCTTGGAAGAACTGGGATTCGAGAATTGTCAAATTATTAGTTGTACGTCCCAGCCTCACGGATCGCGGAGCACTGCAGCCTTCTCATCCATCACCAATGTGACAGGATTACGGGTTAGAGGAGACGGAAGAAGGCGTCAAGCTCAAGTGCGACCGAAGGCAAGAAGCCGTCTCATATGGTGATGCAGAACCCCACTTTGAGGGTTCAAATTTGATTACTAGATTATGTCATTCGTTGCCTATCCACCTCATCTTTGGTGCGCGCGATGACCTCGTGTTCGTCCTGAAGTGTTTAATTTCCTTATCCCCCTCGTGGTCGCTGACCGTGATATATCTCCTCGCAGACCGGACTTCATCAAGGACTCCTTGAGCGACACTTCGCAGGGCAGGTTCGTCGCTTCTGTAAGCCGCGTCAAACACGCTGGACACATGGTACTCAAAGATGCAACCGCTTCATTCCTGAACATTGATTGATTGCATCACAGGTTGTGCAAGAACAGCCGGCGCGCCTCGCAGATTCGATCTGCAATATTCTGGATAGCACGCGCAGTTATAGCCCGGTCCGCTCAAGGCTATGATGTGCACTTTGATAGTATTGTAGAACCGTCTCGCACAGTATCTGTAAATATAGACATTACCGGAAATAAATCGGACATTCTAGCTTTTCACTTCATGCAAGACGAGCAGTATTGACGTCATTTTCTGACTGTGGAGTAAAGACGCCCGTCTGGCGCCGGAGTGGGCGTCCACCGACAACACAATTGTCTGCTGGTCCGCTCTCTTTTCTCGCCGCGACAAGTAGAGATATTTAGGAATCGTTGTAGTAGTCATCAGGTTCGTCAGAGTGTTAATTTCAAAAGTAATAAATATATCTATTAGTATTTGGCTTTGACATGCGCCACAAACAGCCTAACATTGAACTTGAATGAACCGCAATCGATCTTCATCTTCCAATAGATCATGGCTTCGCAAGGTCAATCCAAGAAACGCAAGGTATCCAACCTAACAGCCAATGACACAAGTGTCACCTCTTGTGAACATTGATTAATTGCATCACATGCTATGCAAGAACCGCCGGGGCGCCTCGTAGATTCGATCTGCAATATTCTAGATACCACGCTCAGTTATAATAGCCCAGTATCTGTACATATAGACATTGCCGGAATAGATCGGACATTATGGCTTTTCGTTTCCTTCATTTAAGACGAGTGGTATTGATTTCATTTTCCCATGCGGAGTAAAGACGCCCATCTCGTCTGCCGGGCTGCTCTTTTTTCTCATCACGATAGGTTGGTTGAAGCGAGCTAAGAGTAACCTTGCCAGTGGTGGAATGATATTTTATGAAGACAATCAGCAAAACACTATAGTGTAAATTACGCGTCAAAAGCACGATCCCAGCGCTTCCCGAGTTTCAAATGGGGGAACCAGAGCTTCTTTAACTTGCCCTGCAAGTTGTCAACGAATTTTCAAGGTCTGCACCCGGGTCACGCGTCATCTAATATCAATCTCAGTGCAAATATAATGCATTACGGAGCCTTACAGACAGTCGTAGTGTATTGCGCACAAGAGCAGTTGATCGGATTCCCAATTAGATTGATGCTCTGAGCAGCCACGAGGACCTGGACGCTGGGGCCCGGGCCCTTGACACCGTTATTCCCATCTTCAATGCAACCGCAGTTCTTCATGTTATCATTGCTGGTGTATGTCTTGCTGATGTTGCCTTGGCTACTAACGGCGGCACCATTGCTGCCACCCCCTACTACAGCGCTGCGAATATTATTGAAATTGGTGGGTTGCAATCCAATGTTGTACACGGGGCCATGATACGTCGTATTGTTTGAATTGATAGTAGAGATGTTGTTGGAACCGAAGGCGTTATTGTTTGACCTAGAAAAAATGGCGTCGGCGCTAACAGCGACAGAGTTGTTGATATTCGGCACTGCTTTGGGGAAAGTGCAACCGATTCAGCATTTGCTTCGTACTACCGCCGGGGAAAGGAACGTACCGACGAGCTCACGCACTGCCGGACCATTCTTCGTCAAATTATTGGAATTGCTCGTAAGCGTATTGTTAGATCCGAAGACATTGCCGCTCGAGTGAGAGAACTTGATACTTTTGGAAAAGGAGATAGAGTTGTTGACGTCGTTCGTCATTATTACTAGGACGAGAGGTTAGGCGCAATTCTTCTCCACGCCGGAAAAAGGAACGTACTCCTGATGAGGGGAGCTGGATCGTGGGGAGGAATATTCACTGCTCTGATGCAAGGTTTAAATGGACATGCCATATTCGCATACTAGTATCTTGATCGATATCAAGTACGCGCTGCGCGTCTCAAGCCATTCTCGCTCTAAAAGTGTCAAACGCCATAAGCGAGCACAATGGACAGCGATTTACACCATGCAGGGCTAAAGGCAAGAGATGTTTTCCGGTAATACGCATCGTTAGCTTCACCACTCCACCACAGCACATTGGCCGGAAATAATCAGATAGGAACCCATAGAATTTCTCTCTTGCCTCGTTCATCCCTCGTATTGGCAGTTACCGCTCATGGCACAGTTGCGATCGCCTTGAGGCTAAAATGACATTCTGAAATAGGGCTGCGTGGTTATAAGAAAAGGTTGTACCACACCTGGGGTCTGTTTGGAAACAACCAAACCGGTCCGGTTCACCGCACAGGGCACAAAATGGATCGCTAAAAGGCATAGAAACGCTTCTCACTCCTAGTCCCTCAACCACCTCTAAGGTTCGTGAACGTCCAAGATCGTTCCTCCGCTCAGAATTGCACGAAAATAGCGAGGAAGAGCCATCGTCAACAAAAGCTGTTGATAGCCGGTACGAAACCCCGGGGATCAAATACGCCAGTGGGAAATAACAGGGGACCTCGGATATCGAAACGATGACAAGTGCCCTAAGCGGATTTGCCCGTCGAAATATCCTAGATGCATGGTCATTGTGGACACGAACCTCGAGTTCGGTTGCCACATGACTCAATCTGGTACGGCCAGAAAGGACAGTCTCCTCATGCTGAAAGGCACTCTTTTTCTTGCGATCGTCACCAGACTACTCGTGATTCCAGATGCCCGTAGAAAGGTCCAACGACAATGTCACATGAATCAGGTTTCCAGTCGGCAGTCACCACACATCGGCAGGAAGGATGCAACAGTGATTTAAGGACCCCGTCGACCTTTCCCCCTGCAAGCCTGGATCCGCGGGAGTACAGGCGTGGTAAACCGTCAAAACTTACTATATGGTCTAGGAGGAGTAGGTTTGAAGGACCTTTGGAGAAGCACCAGCAATGAGTCAAACGAGTCAAAGGCGAGTGCAATTAAGGCCAGTTTTTGTGATATTCGCTTGAAAATCGCCGAAATTCCATGCTCTCATGAAACGCAGTGTATCTGATGGATTTGCAAGCCTGGCGACTGAAAAAGAACGGTTTATGTGACCGACAGCGCGTCCTGGCAGAAAACTTCAACAAGGACGATTTGGCGGAACATTTCGAGTGCGGAAGCGACTGAAACGGCGTTGCAGAAGTAGTTCGTGAAGGTCTAATGGAGCCATTGCAAGACGAGAAGCTTCCATAAGAAGTTGGTACAATGGAGACATGCTAAGCGCAAAAGAGAGCAAAATCTTAACGCCCGCCGGTCTTCTGCTGTAAATTATGAATTGGAGGGGCCGCTGCCCGCTGCTGGAAACCAGGACGTGAGATATCTTCATACAGGAAAACGGACCAGGAATGATTTTTTTTTTTACCTTTCCAGAACAGTTCATGTTGTAACCGTGAGACAATCAACACAACCTCCAACAGCATCCAATCTACAGAATTACCTGTCAGAAATATTCAAACATCCCGAAGAACCGCGCAATACCTTTGACAACACACTTTAAACCGTTTCAGGTGCAAGATTTCCGTGCTTTTGGTTCGATCCCGAAGGATCTTAAGCCCAGGGCCCACGACAAGGGAAGCACGAGGAAAAGAGACAAATAGCCTCTTCACCATCCCTGGGACGCACCTTATTTGGCGAACGAGGCGGGCGGCGGGGGGATGATCGACGAGGAACCTAAATAAAACTCTGGAAATGCAGAGACGTCAGCCAAATACAAAGAGAAAAGGCAAAGAAATCAAACGAATGATGGTATCACCAAACCTCTCCCCACTCCCCTCCTCGCCCCAGCCGCCTAAAAAACGGTCTGGAGCTTTTTCGCCGCAACTCTTGCCGCCTTTCTCATCTCTTCCACAGCCACAGTGTCTCCCAACTTTACCTTCCTTGCCACGCGCCGGACCAACGGTGGACTCGTCAACGTATTAGGACGACCAGGTGTAAGGCAAAGGTTGCCTGCCGCATTTCTTGTCTGGATCCACGCAGCGTATGCTTTTCTCGTTTCATCCTGGACATTGTCATTCTTGGCCTTGTGCTGGACCGGTGGCAAACCGGTCAACCAAGTAGGGCAGTCGGGTGTAGGACGAACGATAGCCAGCACGCTTTCTGTGTCGTGAATTTCAGCCGTCTTCGTCTCTCGCTGGACCGATGGCGGACAGGTCAACCTAGTGGGACGGTCAGGCGTCTGAAAAACGATAACAAATGAACCATCATCATCATCATCATCGTCATCGTCATTGCAAACTATCTTTTTGTTTTTGAATACGCCTTTGGTGGCGTTCCAGATACGCTTGAGAGCAGCATCCGTGCGGATAGGAGTTTGGGCGTTGCCCGCCACGGGGATCGTAAGAACCACCAAGTCTTCTTCCTCGTCATCCCGTTGGAGCACTGGCGACTGGGCAATTGGCGTGTTCTCGGAGAAGTGAACCCGGGGCGGTTCTACGAAAGGGTCAGCGGGATACATGTGTGGGTGGGTGTTAATGATGTGGATAGAGGCATGGGGTTGACGACCAGCGTCGGTGTTAAGGGCAGTGGGTGACATGATGGTGTGCATGGTGTGTGTGTGTGGTAGTAAGGAAGAAAGGCTGACACGCCGGCTGGTGGTATATAGGTATAGGACTGGTCAGCCGCAGGATGCGATCGAAATTCCCGATCGTACGGTCGCAGGAATAGTATTATATAGACTGTTCAATTTAAGTACAATACTACGAGATTCAATGGTCTATGGGATACGCGATTACGACTGAAGTGTGTTGCAATTTGCGCATTCCAATCCGTCAGCCATAGAGCGAGGGTCTGTGATCTTTGCTTATCAAGTCAGCATAAGCGAAAAAACGATGACAACTGATAGCATACTCGGCCTCTTCCATCTCGGCCTTGTGCCTTTTTGCCTCTGATGAATATTCAGTTCCCGAGTGTTCCCGTTTGACGCCATGCAGGGACAAAGGAAGAAAAGGCACCGTGTCGCGAGCCACCACACCGATTCCAGTTCATGTCGAGAGTTGTGGTAGAAGAATTTCCTGATAGTTGGGGAGATACAGGTATTCTTGACACTCTAGCTCGCATGTCATGATATCCAATGTGCCCTTCACTCATGATTAGAGTGAGAAAGATCAGTTATAACATACTCACTGTTCGAACATCCCGCTCTCCATTCTTGCCCATTTTCTTTGCAAATTCTAAATCACCTAGTTTGAAGCGCTCGTTCTCATGTAGGAAAAAGTTTCCTGCGCTGAGATCTCGATGAACCCAGCCAGCCAGCTCGATGAAAAATATCGAGGACTAGAAAAATAGCTGAAGTATGTCAAACGTTAAGAGGTAGGAACATGACGTTGCACCAGCTCATACAATAAATGAAACATTGAAGATACTTGATCCAAGTCAAATAGCGGGACCGCCAGCTCCGAAGAAACACTGCGATAATGATATCGATGAGTAATATCTTTATGAATGGTGACCACCCCATGTATCTGACGCGATTCGATGTAGATAACTCGGCCTTGCGCATAATTACATTATGCGTGTCGTCATCGACCCATCCTTTGTTTCGACCTGCACGATGCAATGATCAACCGGCGTGAAAAGGTGTTTTTCTACTTTCTTCTTGTCGTTCTTCTCTAGTATTCTGGATATCCCCAAGCACTTCTCCCCGAATAGTGTGCTCCGGTCTCCTACCCTTGGCGAGCCAGACGTCCTTGAGAATATACGTTTGTCCTGTCATATCTTGCAATTTTTTCACATTGTAAACTCGAGTCGCGCGTCCAACAATGGAATGTGCCACAGCATCGGATAAAGCTTCTCGTATGTATTATCGCCGACTTTCAAATCGTTTCTCTCCGCCGATAATCTTGGGTTTCATGATCTCATCCCAACCTAGATCCGCCTTGGAAGCGTCCATAGAGGGTGCTGTGGACCATCTCGGTTGAAAGAATAAGGTCGCAGTAGAAGTTAAACGAACCTTATTCAGGTCAAAATTCTTTACTGACCGCAATTATCGCGCGAGAACAAAACCAGAGTCTGACATCCGTATTCTCAATGGTTAAGGCGAAAGTAAATCTCCGGCAGGGATCATACGTTATTACTTGCTGCATACTGAAATTTATTTTTTATGTTCTATAAAATCAAATCGAATCTTTGTACGAATGATTATTGCGTGGACGAACGTCTATTGGTATTGGGTTTCAGCTGTTCGCTGAGAGGATAATGCGTGACCGCGTGACCGGTTACTCAAAACCGCTGTCCGACTCAATTAAAAACATCTGCCGCTATGGCTGAAAATCTGCGACTCTTCGTTGTCGTGGTTGAACTAGGCCCCCCTTCATTCCCCGTTTGCATTGAAAAGCTCCAAGACCGTTGGCGAGCTGAAAAAAAGCTATCCTAACTGTCTTCTTCAGAAATGTGCAGAAATGCGCGAGTGTGGAGCTCAGTTCACGCTTGATGACTTTTATGCAGAGAACCCAACCCACTCTCTCTTACGAGCAATTGATTGTTGGAGCCTTTGGACGTGGTCTACCCTGGCCTGACAAGCTACCAGGAATGCCAAAAGTGGTATCACTGCTTAGAACATTGATCAAAGACGGACGTGTTGAAAGGGTCGAGGCGGATGAGGAGGTCAAGTATTGCCATCAAAAAGGATGGATTCATTCCTACCGACAGGGAAATGCCACCTTCTTTACGTTTCCATCCTCTCTCCATGCTGTCCACATTTCCTGGACCCTTCGACCTTCCAACGATAGGCCTGAGTATTCTTCGCCGCTCGAACTCTGTTGTGAGGCCGTCAAAAGGTTCAAACCTTCTCAAATGTATTTACCACTTCGCCGTGTTGGTGGGCGGGGCGCCATAACTGCATTGCCTGAAGCCCAATATAAGGATGAGTTCTACCAATCTTTCTTCTCTGCTACCGCAGGAAGTGTTTGCATTACCCCCGAATTTGCATCTGCGAAGGGGTCCCATGTGGAGGGCCGCATTGATTTCTTCATTCCGGTAAAGAAATGGGGAGTTGAGATCACTCGAAACGGCGATTGGCTTTTGCAACATAATGCCCGTTTTGAAGAAGAAAGAGTCTATGGAAAGTGGTTGAAGTCGGGCGATATGACTGATTACCTGCTTCTTGATTGTCGGGTGAATGTCCCACAAAAGCGTCACAAAAGTATGAAATCTGGCTTCTGGAATAAATACCTTGTGCTGATGAATTTTCAGATATTCCGAACCTTTTCCATGCCGTGTTCTCTGAAAAATTTGAAGAGGTTACTTTATATGACAGTAAGCTGGAAACGAAAGGTACTTTTGCATTGTTAGAAAGTTTCTAGGTATTCCTTTCAAATGCTATATGATTTCTTGTACATGTCGTAATCCGTCGGCTAATCCTTGCTGGATGTGTTGCAAATGTGCAGTGGCTAGCGGTTCGCGCGGGCGCGTCGGCGATCGCGAATGTCCTGCCTGCGTTATTTTCAAGATGTGAAACGCCGAGCATGTGAACACACAGAGGATGGCAGCTCTGACCAAATGGGCCTGATATGACTTTTGCGTCAATCAGCTGAGATATCTAACTTGGATGAACGTCTTGGCGGCGGGGACATGATAAACTGCGTCGCAAATCCAAGCATGGTATGCACGGCCAGAATGGGTAAAGTCGGGTCTAATCTACTCTCGAAAGTGACCTTACGCGAAAGCGCGATGAGTGGGTCCTTGGTTTAATTATCTGTCATCCTTTCTATCGATGTTCGTCAAGGCTTAATAAATGAGGGGCGGATTTCCAGAATTGTCCTTCTCGTAGTAGGTATCTGGATTCGTATTTGTTAAGAGTCGACAATGCTGGTCGAATGAATATAGTTCAATTGCTACCTCATCTACGACTTTGTCAATCCAGGGTACACTAAACTCTTCAACCAGCTTACCCTTTAGGACTTCTCCGGACGTTGGAAAGTTCGCCATAATTGAAGGTGGAATCTTTGACGTGATTGAACATCGATTGATCCGGCGTCATTGCTCGTCAAAAACCCTTCGAGCGCCGGTGTTACTGGCATTGTTATCATTAGTTCTGAATGCATACCTGTTCCTAACCAGAGTTGTTGGATCTCCCATCTAATCCACTCCAGTTTATTGCGGATGGAAGGTCGTGAGCCTGAGGATCATTTGCCATGGTTCCTTTGCACCTAAGATACTAGTAGTAGATCACCGATGGCGGATGCGATGACTAGATGTTGTCAGGAAGAAGTTGACTTAAAGTTTAGACTGGACAGGTTTAAATTAGAACAATGGAGGCAAATCCGTCGAGCTAAAGGCATGTGGCGTACGCGTGTCAGCTGCCAGACAGTGACGCTGGGAGAATTCTGCGCAGAATTGGTTGAAGATGAGTCTGTTCGAAATGATAACGGATGTCAGGACCGTGGCTCCACTGAATCTCCGATGGGCTTCACCTTCCTTAACAGACAGATATAGTTACAGTCGACTCTGCAATAACCCATGCCGGTCCGTGGACAGCCAAAGTTATGGGTTATCACCGAGTATGGGGTATTGGAGAGGTCTTCAAAAAATAGAAAAGTTAGTGCTCTATTATCATTGAGCTACTATGGATGAGTGGGAGTGAAATAATCAGTAATGTAAGTTGGCTGCATGGTCCGAGTCTGTTCCAAGCGTGTTTTCCATCCAAAGCTCGCAAGGTGGACTTCTAGCTTTCGTGCGAATGGCTCGTCCATGTCAGCAATGTACTTTTGGAGGACGGATGCAGCTGCGAGCGCCTCTTTGCGTGTCGGCTTCTTATCGATCTCATCGATCTGTATGCTTCCTCTTCTTAGCCAATGGTGCCTTCTTCAACCCACCACCAAGCTCCGTCAGCTTGTCAACCAAATGCCTCTGCTGTGAGGTCAACTGCGTCAGCATCTGGTCATAGTCAGATGCTGTCTCCATCATGTCAACAACTGTATCCTCGTCAACTGGGTTGGCATCATTATCCAACCATTCCTCCTCCTCGGGTGTAATTTTCTCATGATTACGGAGGCGTGCAAGAATGTCGTCTTTTTTGATTCTGACTTGATTTTTGAGCTTTGCGAGACCTGCTTTAAGCAGGTCTATGGGGTTTGCTTTCATGTATAGATGATTACACATAGCACCTATGCCCGGATCCCAGAGCTTTCATCACTCCAGGTACACACCGGAGCTTGCTAATAACCCATTGACTATACTATTTGAGGTTAATAGCTATGTAAATCATGATTTTTCATCATAGGATGTGTCAAAGTATGGGTTATGATACTCGATTTTGCCATGGGTTATGGAGTACTGCAGAGTTATGGGTTTCTCCTGCGAACCAAATTGGTGGATGCCAAAACTCATGGGTTATTACAAAATATGGGTTGTTACAGGTATGGGTTATTGCAGAGTCGACTGTATGTATAAAACCGTCTCCAAAGTAGGACAAGTTCCTTTAATTTTGTCACAACCAGGGTCCTTGAGGTAAGTTGAGATGCCGACCGGTTTGATTGAAAATACTACGTGTAACTTCGACCCTGGACTTAGGCTGTCAATGGAATTCTATTATCCGATGGTGATCCAAGGCAACTTCAGCAAGGATGTTGAAGGGAAACATGTAGCCATGTCATTGATATGTTTTTGTGCGGAAAAGGAAACCAAAAATCGGTCTAATAAGGCATAGCGCGTTACGGTCCGATCACTTACTCTTGGGCGTCCATCTGTCACTTCATGCCCAATTTCCTTGGCTCAGGTTCCATGTTAGAGCCGAATCGTGTAAAGGCACGCGCTATTTTTCTTTTTTTTTTCAGTTTCCTGGGAACGTGGGGGTCTTATTCAATTGATCGCTTTTTCTAGCAAACGGCACGGAAATCTACAGGAGGTGTGTCCCCCCCCTCTAATGGGTTCGAACAACATGTCCCGCTTACGGCAACAACGCTCAACGTACCAGGCAGGCCGCCCAAGCCCAGACCGAGAGGATTCCTCAGCCCGAGTTCGGCAGACGAGAACAACCGCTCGTCAAGTCAACGTGTGAGCTTGTCGCGTTCCTCTTCCCCCCGAGAGTCGCCGATACACATTTCTTATCAGAAAGACTCGGACACGCCAAATCGCCGGACCCCTCAGTCGTCAGGACACCCCCCACCACGGGGCATGTCCGGAAAACAGAACGCCCAGCAGAACGGCGAAGGGTCAACCCACGGCGAGGTGAACGGCGTCGCGCACGAGTTGGACGACATTGAGATGTGGTCAGCGCCGACGAGCAATGTACGCGGTGTCGATGAGATTGAGGAAGTTGCCATGCCATCAGCGCCGCCTGCCATTAACAGCACTGCTTCACCCATGCACGTTGACAGTGTTCCCACTCCGCCGCCTAGACGTTCCAAGGTCCGTTTTATCACTCAACGCTGCTATACTACTGATAGCTCATATCGACATTTCTTGTAGTGCCAGCGATGTAGTCACATGAGGTCCGAACCCGTCTGCGCTCCCACGATGGGGAGCAAAAAATGCGGCAAGTGCTATCGGGACCATAGGAACTGTTCGTGGACTACCGACGCTTGGGAATTGTCCTCCACCACCCCGACCTCACCGCGAAAGCGCAAGTTATTGCCAATTGAATTATCCAACTCCGACTCGAGCGATTCATCTCCTCCTCTCCCGAAAACGCCTCGCCAGCGTGTGAAAAAAGATCGAAGAGGCCAGCCCAGAGAAATCAACGGCAAGGTAAACGTCATATCTATCTCACGTTCAAGGCTATATCTAATTCTGTTGCCTCCCTAGTGTGTACGATGCGCGTCTTTTACGAACAACCCCCCCTGCGAACGATCGGATGATCCAACCGATCTCAAATGCAAAAAATGTCGTCGTGACAAGCAATCGTGCTCGTTTGCACCATTTTATGGAAGGCGCAAATCTGAACAAGCCGCTGCAGACGATAAGGATGGTGAGACAGATGACATGGCAAGACGAGAAACAAATGACGAGGAAGAGGCGAGGGAAGAGGAACAGGACCACGACCAGGAGCGGAGCGAGGAAAGCATACCAAAGCCAGAAAAGGAGAAGGAGAAGGGACCCGAGAGCCCAGACAAGGCCAGGCATAATAGGAACGAGCCGCTGGCGGGCACATATGAGAGGGAAAAGGATCAGGGAAAGGAAGCGGAGAAGTCGAAAGAGAAAAAGCAAGAGAAGGACGGAGTGAAAGACGTGGGCGATAAGGCGAAAGAGGTGGCAAAGCCGGCCGAGAAAGAAGCAGATGGAGATACCCCAGTGAAGAGGATAACCAAGCCACCAGGGAAAGGAAAAGCGAAGGAGGTGGAAAGGCCGAAGGAGAAGGTCAAAGTGGCAGAGGAACTCGGGGAGGCTATATTTTCGGAGAGGCTGAAGGGGAGAGAAAATGCCGCAATACCGAGGGAGAAAGTTAAGGTCGAAAGGACTAAAAGCAAAGAAAAGATCGGAGCGGCGGAAACACCGAAGACGGCCAAGTCGAAAGAAGGACAAAGAGATGAGGGACAAGAGCCGAAACGGCCGAAAGAGGGCACGGTCGAGAAGCCGACGGAGGGTGATAAAGAGAAGCAGAAGGAAGGGAAAGACAAGAAGCAGAAGGCGGTGGTTGCAGCGAAGGACAAGGAGACAAACACAATCCAGAAGGATCGAAATAGCGGGAAGCAGCAGGATAGAGAGAAGGAAAAGGAGAAGGCAGATGAAAGTGACGCGAAGGATGGCAAGAAGATAAAAGAAAAGGAGAAATTGGATGAAAGTGTCGCATCGAAGAGTAAGAAGAAGAAAGAAAAGGAGAAAGTGGATGAAAGTGACGCGACGAATAGCAAGAAGGGAAAAGAAAGGGAGAAGATGGATAAGAGCGACGCGGCGAATGGCAAGAAGAGGAAAGAAGATGAGAGAGCAGACGAGAGCGACGGACGAATAGTAAGAAGAGAAGAGAACAGGCGAAAGCGGATGAAAGCGACGAGAGGAATAACAGGAAGAGAACAAAGGGTTCAGTCACAGACGATGCTCGTCCGACGAAAAAGCACAAAGCGTATGCAGGCAGCCTTGAGGACAAGTCCGAAGAAAACCCCGCCTCAAACTCAAACGGCCCGAGCACCACGCCCAATAATGTTCCAATGACCGACGATCATCGTGTTTCTCCATCAGTCCGAGGTGTTGCCAGCTCCATTACCCAGGAAAGCGAGATCGCCATTGTCAAGAACGTCGATGCAGAACCACGCGCTCCAAGTCAAGCGCAACTTCCATCAGTGGAGGAGAATCAGCACCGGTCACTCCAAGTGATCGCGCGAGAGCTCAGCGCAGCAGAGTTCAAAGCGTCATCGCATCGTGCGCTCGCACAGTCGTTTTTGAGAGATGCTGAAAGAGCAGATCAAGAGGTGGCGAGATTGAAGGAAGAAATGGTTAGCGTTGTGCGGAAAAAAGTTGACTTTGGCGAAATTGAGAGAAAAAAATTGATTGAGGTGCTCGGACACAGGTCAGAGGCGCCATAGGGTCGCGTTTTTGCCGAGTGAGTATCTCTCTCTTTCATTGTCGAGATGACGAATGGTTGACCAGGTGATATCAGCAAAATCAGCAAGTCGTGCCTGCACTGGCATTGGGTCGGTTGCGCAAATACAATCATGAGGAGCAACGGTTTGGAATCTATAACCAGGGGCTGTTCCGAGTACGCGTGGATAGCGTTTTGGAACAAGGGACGCACGGATGTGTGTTGGATATAAATTTTGGGTTGATAGTAGGGATATGCATGTACGAAGTAGTTAATCTTAATTGTATGAGTGTACCGCAGTAGCAAGCGGCGCAGGATCAAATTCCGTGCACAGCCATGGTTTTGTTTACGTTGATTGTGACATACATGCGCACGGACACGATTCCCGGATAACTTTGGAAAAGGAGCTTATCGTTCTAATGAGATTCCAGACCCAACGTTGACGTAGATGAAAAGGTGATTGTAGACAGCAAATAGAAGTCATCCTGGATAAATCATCAGTGTGGGCATGAAATCGACGAATCAGTGATTCTACGACAGCAGTTTTGCAAAGAGGTCCGCAATTCGACGTTCACTGGGTTTGGAAATCAATGCGCAGACGGCAAACATGAGGCTCCTGTGACGTGTAGAAAGGAGGAGTTCCCAAACCTGTTAGTTTGGCAATGAGTTGACAATAGTTCCACGTTACAATAGAAAGTGATCACAGCTTTCTGCCAACGCTTTTTGTCAATGAAGTAGGGAGCCTATCTAGAAGAGTCGCGCAGAGAGCAGGTCACGAAATGGAGACTTCATGTATCGCCTGCACAGCAAGCCTAGTCGGTTATGCAGGAACACGTTAAATTTGTGTATACCTACAGTGGCCGATTCTGCGGCGATTGTTGCTGTATGAGGATCAGAGCTGGCACAGCCTCCGTCATCCACTGAACATCACTGCCGCGGTCGATTGGTTTGAGTAATTTTCACATCTTCCGAAACTAGAAAGCCACTGCAGTGGGTTTCCTGAGTAAAAGGATGGGTGCGACTTCGAGGCCTAGCCAACAGGAATAGGAGTAGCTCATTCAGGTCCCCGGGCGCGATACAACTGGTGTTTCTCTGGAAAGTTGACACAGATAACATGATCCCATGTTAGATACAGGCTTGACACAGGCGAAGGATTTGGCGGGAGACTAAGGCAGGGTGATGTTGTTGTGTGACACTTATCCAAAAACGGAAACTTCCGGGCTGTGGCCGCGGCACTTGACAACTCGCTTTTGCAGTCTTTGCAGCGCCTCTCCAGACTCACACAGACGTCTCAGAGGCTTGAATCTTGGCCAAAACACGCACACATAGTGCATTCATGACATGATGCAGCGAGATCAGGGAAACAAGGCGTGGAAGGCTTCAAAACGGAGAAATGCCTGATCATAAGGTAATCTTCCGCGCACAAAAGGGCTTGGATTTGGATGGCTCGTGCGTCGACTTGTAGCGTGAGAAAGTGGAAGTTGGGGTTTCCAACGATTGTCCACTCGCCCTCCCCATCCACGCCTTCTCCTCCTACCACCACCTGCCCCCGATCTTTCAACAACTTGCCACAAACACTTACTACTCCTCACCCTTTCGCACTTCATGGCTCGTACTAAGGTATATCTTTTCTCTTATTGCTAAAATGAACCGCTGATCGTCGTCGTCGTCGTCGCCACCAGCAAACTGCTCGTAAATCCACCGGAGGTTTGTTGTCACAGCTTTGATTTCGACAAACAAGTAGTTAAAATTTGCGAATAGGTAAAGCTCCTCGTAAGCAACTAGCCACCAAGGGTGCGAGGAAGACGGCTGCGGTAAGTATCCGGGAACGCCGCCATCGTCAGCGGTATGACTCATACTATAATTTGGTAGGCTGCGACTGGTGGAGTCAAGAAACCACACAGGTTCCGCCCTGGAACAGTCGCTCTTCGTGAAATTAGGCGTTACCAGAAGTCCACTGAGCTCCTTATCAGGAAGCTCCCTTCCAGCGCCTTGTCCGTGAAATTGCCCAGGATTTCAAGGTACTTTACTCCGCCCCTGATGTGACTCGGGACTTTTTGCTGACTCATCATCTTTTCTCTGTCCAGACTGATTTGCGCTTCCAGTCTTCTGCCGTCATGGCGCTCCAGGAGGCAGCTGAAGCTTACCTCGTCTCCCTATTTGAAGATACTAACTTGGCAGCTATCCATGCTAAGCGTATGTATATCTCTTATCATGATTCATCAACCGTTAACCTTATTGCTTCTTACGATCAGGTGTTACTATGTATGTTTCACGTGCTCCAACAGACCTTTGTCGCTGACCTAACTCTTATAGTCAACCCAAGGATCTCGCGCTGGCCAGGCGTCTCCGCGGCGAGAGAACTTAAAGTGAACGATGATTTGACACATGTCAGCAGAGGTCTGATAACGTATGTATATGATTGGAGTGTCAGGGTTTCTTTTTCTCCTATGTACCACTTCTGTACATTTCTAAGTGCTCTCCTCTAATATCGAATGATACTGTATGCCCACTAGATGGCCAGTAATGCACGCGCGCTACAACCATCTCACATGGGATTGTTATCTGAAAGCGTACTGTGACGCGTGACTCGTTATCCTTTGGCGCTCTTGAAACTTATGGACGAGGCTTATGAATCCACTGGACAGCCGCCTCTAGGGATCGCCAGACGTATCGGCGAAGAATCGTCGACATTCAACATACCTGCGCATAAAATAATACAAGCGCTGATCACCCACGCGCCATCCCCAGAAACTATCACTAAAGAGTTGTTAATTGAACTTGGAAAGTGTGGGAATCCACTTGTAGAAACCTTGGGTTTGTTGCTTCGTTGATTTGATTTTCTACTTGCTGCATGTCTTTAAGCCGAGGAAGTGTATGGCGGGGTTTCCATTTTGGCAGCAAATGAATGGGCAGTTATAGTTCTTCAGGGACTCCAGGAGTCTCCTGGCGACCTCTCGACAGTTACGCAGCTGGGGAGTCACTATTTTCATCTGGTGATCGCATGTATGCGGTTCTTTTGCCGCAAGGTTAGCCAGTTTGCCTTGACATTCTACTTTTTCAAGTTCGAAATCCCGGTGGAAGGCACACACCTCAGGATACTATTCACCCTACTCCGAACCGTAGACGCATCGAAGAAATCGAGGACTTGTTAACACAAGCTAGGAGTCAATCGGCTTTAAGGGACCTAGCAAGTTCGACCAGTCGACTCACTGGATATTAGGCTAAGATCCTTTGTAGGTTATGCTCCGCGATGGCGACCGCTGTCTGCTAACGGGATTATCCTTCTTCCCTCCGAAACCTGTGCTGGCCCGCTGCGCTCATATCATCCCGTTTTCTATCTACTCAAAGGCAGCTCTATTTCATTGAACGCCGCTTTCGTTATTTATATATTTCTCTAGACACAAACACATGCTGCGATTGAAATGTTTACAGGCGCTGCTTTAGACCCCCCAAACCATTCATGATAATATAAACCATCCACGCAATGCGCTGAATCTGGAAAGTAATGCTCATAATTCAATAGATAAGCATATGGCCTAGGGAATCGAAGCAATATCTCCTGGTGGTCAAGTTATTTTATTTTATTTGTTTTGGTTGTGATCTTGAATTCACATATCACTTAGTACAAGTACTATTACCGAGTTGTTCGACCGGATAAGGTGGTACCCTTAATACGGCTGGAGGATGGTGATGAAATGTATTTTGGGGCAGGCCCTGGTAGTCATCAAGTTCCACTCCCCGACCCGAGGATGTGCAACCTTCACCTGGCAATTTGTCGAGCGTCTTACGCCTGCGGAGCCTCTGAAATATTTGATCAATTTCTTAATGATGAAGACGATGATGGAATTCAAGTCCCTGTCTACTTCGGTGGTCCGTTTGTATCGGATGAAGTATTGATGAGCAAGCTTGAGGCGTCAGTTTGTTAATATAGGCTACGCTGCCTAATGTTATTATGATGGGAACTCCCCCGCCAGTCCTATCTGGATTATTATGTTCGTACTCGTGAATGAAGGACTCGGGCTTATAAGTGCGTTTTTCCCTTTTCGGTAAGACAACACATCCTCATCCACGGGGGCCGTGGCCATGCTTTCTTGTTCATTCACGTTGACTACGTGATGATCCTCTCCCAATGATGTGTGCTGCCAGTGATCAATTGGAACGAATCGCGTGTGGTGCTCTTCGGGCGCTTGAAAACAAAGTTCGTGCTAGCCCGATTTGATGGAGGCCGTGCGCTCGTCAGTTAACAAAACAATCCAGATTACTTAAGGGGCAGCATTAATTCAGTTCTTTGGATGAGCGTGGCACGTGTGATCACCCTCTGAACTGCGCGTATAGACGTTGAATTCTCACGGTTACCAGGTTTCAAACATCCCCAAGTCCCCGAACGCAATTAGGGTTCTGTGAATAACTAGTTAATAACTCACGGGTTCAGTCAAGGTAGTGAATAACTGTGAAACACCCGAGAACCCCGAGAGCAAACCCTCAAGCCGTCAATTTTACGACAAGCATGTAAGAGGCCGGGTTTGGATGTGGGATGCCGTTTGCACCACTGGAGACACTTTCAGATGCTGAAGTTTCCAATGCTCGAGTTTTGGCGGTACTATTAGTACATTCAACGTTTGTGACTTTCCGTGACTGACGAGTTGGTTTTTAGTTTCTCGGCTCTTCTCTATTTTGGTTAACTCGATGTTTGATGAACGTACTGGATCTAAGTTCACCTGGCTTAACTCTCCTCTTCGTGGTAGGCAAGATGTGCAAAACATCATTGATATGGTTCAGATAGGACAGTGGTATGGACACAGAGATCTATTGCCTTCGTTTCATCTCATGGCACTGGTTTATAAACAATTTAGGACATGAAAGAACTGCCAAAACGAAAGGTGTATCGGCCAGTTGTCAAGTTTCGCAATATCAAGCACGGCATCTTAGATGCTGTTAAAAACGACGTGGAAGGGGAGGAATCGGGGATTTTGTCTGAGAGCGATGACTCGAATTGTGGGAAAATGGACGAATCTGAGCCATTTTCTAGGCCGCGTTCGTTGTCTCCAGCTGAGCACGTCACATTCGATGTTGACTGCGATGTCGATATCAAGTCTCTTTGGTTACTTGACCTCTTGTCAGACAGCCCGACGGTCACAGAACCCGATCCAGTGGTTCCCTCAGCCCCATGTGCTGTTGACGATGCTGAGGAAGCCGATTTAGAAGCCATTTTTGCGGATCGGTAGAGAAAAAGCACTCTTTTCGCATTTTTTTAGTTATTCACATGAAAAGAGTTATTAACAATTAATAACTCATGTGAATAACTACTCCAGACCCCATATGTTATTAACATATGTGACGAACTCCCTTGGGAGTTGTTCACAGAACCCTAAACGCAATATTGGGAATATCGTACAGTTGTTTGCGAGCATTGTCGACGCGCAATTGAATACAATTACACCTTCAGTCCAGGGGTCCGCCCTTTCAGTGCACTCCAGTTTGGCACATCAGAGAGAAAGCGATCATCAACCACGGTAAGGCTATGTTCGGGATTCCCTTGAATAGTCAACAAATATAAATCGGTTTCTAGAAGCGTAAGTTTGGGACTCGAGTTCAGGAGGGTACTGAGCAAAGCTGGGTCTGAACGCTTTTTATCACGGTTCGTGGCAAACTCGCTGATCGAATTTTTTATGGAAAGATAGGATTATCTTGTCCATCGGCCGCATATTGCATCTCAATATCCGCCAACGTGGAAGTTGGAACCCAGCAGATATATATAGTAGCGGCATTCCACTGCTACATTCCCATGCTTTTGGCTTCGTGGTATCGAATTATATATGGAAAGATAGGACTATCTTGTCCGTCGGTCGACACGTACCACTGCTCTCAATATCCGCTAACACGGAACGGTCAGCAGACATATAGAGCGCAGTCCACTGCTACGTTCCCATGCTTTTGGCTTCGTTGGCAAACTCAATCGAATGTCATCTGGCGTCTCAATATCCACCAACAAGCAGACATAGATAGAAGCATTCCAACCTATCTACCGATGTTCACATATGTACTATAATTGGTATATAAATTGGGCAGCAATCCTCTATCCAGATCCTAATGGCGAACCCGCTTGCGAACGAGAGCTCTGCCATTGGATTTGGGCCCAACCTGCCAACAAAGAGGTAGAGGAGGTCCACCATTGGTTATATCATAGTTCATCAGGGCGTGAGCAAGCAGGGTCTTCAATTCGTTGGCCGCGAAGAATCGACCTGGCTAAAGAACGACAGTCAACCATCGTTCAAACACGAGTTTTAAAAACTGTTACCATGCGTGGCGGCCGTGACCGAACACTAGATAGTCAGCTTCGATGGAAACAAATCGATGCTTGATATTCTCTCCCTCCTTTTTACGCATCTTCTCGAAGCGAAAGCCATCGAAGGTATTGGGATCGGGAAAAAAGTCCTGTATTGATTTATTAGTGTTGTAAAGGATATAGTTTTAGTGAGCATAGTACTGAGTCAGTGTGCATGGATACATTGGGGACGGCTATGATGTTACCAGCAGGTACAGTCGTACCATCCGAGAAAGTAAAGTCCTTCATCACTTTGCGCAGTATTCCAACTAGAGGGAAATTGGTTTGCAGGGCAGATAGCGGGATTCATAAAACCGCGTACAGACGCTGCCGGATGCTAACCGCATCGATTCCTTAACGAAGCTGTCCAGCTTGGTCATCTTTCCCATGGCGACCTTGGACCAGCCTTCCTGCTCGACGATTTGTTCAATTTCTTCACGCAAAGGCTGTACATATTCCGGATATGTTGCCAGGTCAAACAGTGCATTTGTAAATGCCTATTTTCAAAGAGGAAAGTAAGTTGGGCTTGCAAGCCTTGTTAGCAACAGGAATATCCGCACGTTGGTCGTCGTATGAACAGCAGCAAAATTGATCAAAAGTAGGCGGGATGTTATGTCCTTCAAACTCTGCTGCTTTCCATTTGAGACGTCGAGCATCCAGGTAAGAATGTCATTCTATGATGGAGTGAATATTGAGATCAGACAAAATCAACAGAATACTGACAGGTCTGTCGGGCCGGTTCTTCCCGTAAATTTCCTCCTGTTCCAGACGTTCTTTAACGAAAGGTTCCACGTGCTTCATCGCGCGTTGAATAGTGCGAGCCACTTCCGTGAATCGGGAGGCAATGCTAAGATATCAACAAACTTCTACACTCTGTCCGAAACCAGGCAGGTGTACGCACGGCTTCACAAGGACCGGAAAGGCTGCTGAAGAGTTCTCTAACGCGATTCCATGATGTCAATAGCATAGTCTGCGAAGTTTAGATATTATGAGATTGCGGCCGATAAACCCAGTGGGGAGAGAAATGTGGCCGTTTGAAAAAAGCAAAGTTAAACCGACAGCGGTAAGCGACTAGGCATTCTGTGCCTGCGACAAACATTTCCTTACAGTTTTGCAAAGGCAGGAAGTGTGAGCCCAGTCTGAAGCGGCGCCCGTCAGAACGATTGAGAGATGAGATCACATATTCACCGCCATCGTTGATAGGACATGATCGTCGAAGCTGCGAAGTATCTCTTCGCGGACGTCTCGTGCCTGGCCCCAATGTTCCGTGTAAGTGGACTTCTGAGGCGTCGAATATGATACGGGGTCGTTGAACGTGCGGGACCGAAAGCATCAA
>JAEBUT010000058.1:53842-141902 GCA_020011035.1 Amanita subjunquillea
CTTTTCCACAGCATTTTCCAACTATACTATAACATATAAAGTCACTTGCTAAACGATCTCCTTGATTGCGCAAACCTCTTATATATGCTAGATTTTATATTCTTTAATGCAACAGTATAATTCGAGGGTGAAAGCGAATCAAAATCAGCGGAGTTAAAAGGACGGAGAAAATGCGTCGTGGAAATCAGAAAAAGGATGACGATAACCAGCGTCAGGGTTCTGATGAATCCAAAAACCAAAGACCTCGCTCTCGCAAGGCTTTAGAGGCAAGGAAAGAAACGCGCCCAAGAAGCAGACGTTCCTCTGAATCTGATCAGGAGCAGAATGCCGTCGAGATCATATCTCCGGCTCTTTCTATTGCGGCTAGAAATGTACAAGCCCGCATGCATCCATCAGCTACCCGATTCACGGGTCAGTTGAAATATGGAAAAGGAACATGCAACGATCTATAAACACTAGATCTCTTGCTGATCGCCTTGGCGTCACACCAACGACGGAAACATTGAAAATACTTGACACCGTCACAAAAGATGAATTATCTTTTGAACACCTCCCAAACGCAAAAGATCTGACATAGATCTTGATTATTCAACTGTGGAGATCCATATGATGTTTTGGAAGAAACGTTATTCGATAATGTGAAAAAAGATTACGACATCCCAAAGGATCCGTTTGACGATCAATGGATCCTCTATTTGATGATGATGCTGTAAGCCTTGGTGACGAGTTAAGTCATTCATTTGTCAATAGAGAAACTACTAAATGCTATTCACAGCGACATGGTAGTATAAATGTATATAGCGAAAATATACATTATTTTTCTCATTGCAATAATTGTGTGAAATGTAAAGAAAATGAGTCGTCATGGATCCTAGATTCAGGAGCATCATTACACTTTACTCACAATCAAATGACTTTCTATATTACCGGATCGCTAATTGATAAAGGTTTGTACAAACCGCTGCTAAAGGTAAAACTTTACAGATACTAGGCGTAGGTGCCGTTATGATCAAAATTATCGTCAATGAAAGACAGATATAAAATTGATCAGGCCAGTCTTCTATATACCTGACATGGATACGAGATTACTCTCCATGGGAACGTTCCTAAATCAAGATATTCCCTTTCAGGAAATAAAGATCACATCGATCTAACAAAGAATCTTCCATTATAAGATTCTCACACACGAACAAGGTCAAACTATATATTGGTTAGACTCTGAGATTCATAGCGAATCAATAAATGTTGTAACACGAAAACCAGATTTTCATATATGGCATAAACGATTAGGACATCCACAAGATGAAGTAATCCGTAAAGGAAAAATTCATTTAGAAGGATTCCCTAATATTCCTGTTCCTAAACGGAAACAAACTTGTTCAGGATGCGCTAAAGGAAAAATGCGCAGTAAATCATTTCCAGAGTCACAAAGTAGAGCTTCGTCTCCTTTTGACTTAATACATTCAGATCTTAAAGAAATCTCGATGATATCATATCACAAATACAAATATTTTGTGACATTTATCGATGATTTTTCTGGACATTTATGGATTGGTTTATTAAAGAAGAAATCCGATACGGAATCTTCACTGAAACAATTTGTTGCCTTAATAAGGAATAAATATCAAAAATTGCTAAGAAATGGCGATTTGATGGAGGAAGCGAATTCACTAAAAGTGAAAAATACCTCAAAGATCTTGGAATTGAAATCCAAAAATCGTTACCATATACATCACAACAAAATGGCAGAGCTGAAAGGATGAATCGAACTATTTGGGAAAAGTCACAATCCCTTAGATTCGACGCCTGCTTACCACAATCATGGTGGGAATTTGCGCTTGAACACGCAGTATACCTATATAATAGGACTCCCATAGCTCGCATAAATGGCAGACACCATATTTTCTTATTGAAAAGAAGAAACGAATGTATCGGATTTGCGAGTATTTGGATGCCAAGCTTATGTATATATTCCTGCTGAACGCAGACAAAATAAGCTTGAAGCCAGATCTAAGATGATGATCTTTCTGGGATATAAAAATGGAATGAAAGGGTATAAATTTATGAACCCTGAAAACAACACCATTTTTATGGGAACGACAGCAGTATTTGACGAAACAAAATTTCCAAAATGTCGAAACTCTAATCAAAATCCTACATTCCTAAATCCAGAGGAAGAGTTTGAGGATCTCATGCCAGAAATACCTCATGAAACGTCTAAAGAACATAATACATCAGATGAAGAAGAAGATTCATCGAAATCAGAGAGTGATAATAGCTCATCTGACGAATCTAGTATATCTCCCAAAGGAAAGGGATCTGATAGTTCAAAAGACGATTCTAAAAGTGATGATTCAGATAATTCTGAAAGCGATGATTCAGACGATCAAAATGAAGTTGAGGAAGATTTATTTGCTCCCTCAAGACCATCATCTCCTAGACCAACTAGAACCAGACGATCAGTAAATCGACCAGATAACGTCTATGGAGATTTAGATCCAGTCGAAATCGAAAAAATTGATAGAAGAACGAGATTAGATCGTTTCACGATTAATAAATTATTATCGTGTGCAATTCCTATCAATGAAACAGCTAATACAGCTGTACCTGAACATCATCACGAAATATTTCGCTTACCAGTCAGCGAACAAAAAGATTGGATTAACGCTGAACAAAAAGAATGGGATATGCTCATTAAAAGAGGCGTTATAATAAATCTACAACATCTCCCTGAAGGTCGAAAGGCTATAGGTTGTAGATGGGTTTATGTCCAAAAAGACGATGGACGTAAAAAAGCTCGTCTAGTTGCCCAGGGTTTTTCCCAAATAGATGGCATTGACTACGATGAAATATTCTCACCAGTAGTAAGATATGAGACATGCCGTCTCATACTTGCACTTGCAGCACTAGAAAATTTATATATATCATTTCTAGATGTGACTGCTGCTTTCCTATATGGAAAACTGGACGAAGAAATATATATGAAACAACCACCAGGTTTTATCAATAAAGACAAGAAAAGCATGGTATATCGATTACACCGTGCACTTTATGGATTAAAACAAGCTTCATTAGCTTGGTGGAAATCATTAGACGAGTCAATGGAAAAAATGGGTTTCATACGAATACATTCAGATGCTGGTGTATTTATTTTTAAACAAGGAACCAACATAGTCATAGCGATTATATATGTCGATGACTCAATGTTTTTGGGATCCAACAAAATCATAACATTGCGTAAAAAGCAGGAGTTTATGAATAGATGGGAATCTAAAGATTTAGGAGATCTCATCGATGGTCATCGAAAAATTTCTTATCATTTCAAATAAAGAAAAATGGAAATATCATTACCATCGATCAAAAACCCTATTTGCATAAAATAATCCAGAGACTAGGAATGAGTGACGCTACTCATACAAATACTCCTCTTCCTACTGGATATGAACCAATTAAAAATGATCAAATATTAGATCATACGATTAGATCTCAATATCAATCGGTTATTGGTTCATTATTATATTTGATGATTGGAACAAGACCAGACATTTGTTTTGCTGTTATAAAAATGTCGCAATTTTCAGCAAATCCGTCATCAGATCATCTAAAAATGCAATAGGAATGGCTAGATATTTAGCCAAATCAATAGATCTCTGCATAAAATACGACGGATCATTAAGATCTGGCTTAATGAGTTATACAGACTCAGATTGGGCTTCAGATAAAAATGATCGTCATTCCACATCTGGATTCTTTACTCTTTTATCAGGAGGAGTAGTATCTTGGACGTCTAGGAAACAAAAAACGGTAGCACTATCGTCAACAGAGGCAGAATATATGGCCTTATCTGACTGTGCAAGAGAGAACAAATGGATTAGATCTATTCTTACAGAAATCCATTTTCCCATAACTATTGCACCAATATACGGTGACAATATGGGATCTCTATTTATTGCAAATAATCCGTTACTGAAAAACGTTCCAAACATATTGATATCAAATATCATCATATACGAAAACTCATAGATAACAAAGAGATTGAATTACGATTCATCAAAGGATCTGAAAATCCTGCAGATATTCTGACTAAAAATCTTGGTCGAATATTATTTCAAAAATTTATACCGATGTTAGGTTTATCAGAATCATTAAATTGATTACTGATGGCCCTGGAGTAGGGCCTTAAACTGCTTCATTTTACTGCATTACAGGGAACAGTCTATCACTGTTGAGATTACTCCAGTTAAACCCAAAGACTGTTGAACAGCTGTATCATTATGGGAAAAAATAAGAAACCACGCAGTAAAAAACAACAATCAATACTAACTATTGGAGGACATTCCAATGTTGGACATGAATGCGAGCGCTCATCTCGCTGCCAATTTGAGCAAACCCCACCTACACCTTCTAGAAAATCACAGCCATTAATCACAATGACTCTGGCTGTTGCCATGTGGATGGACCAAGCCCTCCAAGGACAAGATCCTTGGACATTTCCTCCTAAAGCCTTTTGGGCTTGGCAATTAAAAGAAAGGTGGAGACGTGAAGGTGTCTCTGGACACATTTCTTTTGAAGATTTTTTGAAAGAATATACGCATCTCTTCTTGCAGACTTGTGAGAAGATTGTTACTAATCAGTACATGACTGTACAGATTATGGGGGGGTGTTGAACGATCTTCACCCCAAATACCCCTAAGCATAGCCTTCAACACGGCTATCACTGGTTTGACCCTTAGAGGGTATTTTCATTTATATTTTCTTTTATTTACGTATATTTAATTACAGTTCTATACACAAATATGTACATACACTAAAAGTGTATATAAGACCTGTAGATAGAGAATATACGTTCAGTTGCTCTTTCTTGCCTACCAGCATGTGAGTATCTCCACTCTATGAGTGCAAGACCTGGAGAGGTCTCTGGTCACTGTCTATGACAGTGATACAATACTCAAAACACCTGGAGAGGTGTCTGGTCACTGTATATGACAGTGATACAATACTCTTGTCATCACGGACGTATGACTCTATGTCTAACGGACATATGAGCTCATTGTTCATGACAGTGACGACCACTGAGACAAACTATGTCTGACGGACATATGATTGCTGCTCAACACTACCTTCACATTTCCTTTCTTAGGTAGTTATTGTTTCATTCCCTTTATAGTTTCTTTTGTTCTTCAACCATATATAAACCCCATGTACTGTAGAGTAACTCCATTTCCAACTTAGATGAGTTTTGCTCTCAACATTGCTTGACCTCAACACTCTCTTTCATTGTCACTCTCTAAAGACCTTTGTCATCATTTGACTTAGCGTCTGAACTCTTTGTCCAGTGGCTGGGAGCGGACCGAGACTCTGCTTGTCACTGTTGACTTAGAACGAACCACTATGAGGGCATTGTCTGTAACACAAGTTGGAACTCAGGAACTGCTCAGTGCATCGTCACTAGCCAGACACCATTGATACCAGGAACTCCCAGATCAGACCCCCAAACGACTCTGTTCATTACAAACACAAGTACTACCTTAATCGAAGAAAAGTCTACTTTTCTATGACACACAAGGTCTGGTGCTATGTTTCAGGAACAAAGAGAAAGAACCTACCGGTCTCAGAGGAACTCTTCGGAGGAGAATACCAGGAAGGAGACCCTAACAACAAATTACCAGGAGACATTTGGATTCACTGGTAAAATGAAACAAACGAGGAAAACAATCAGTTATTCCTAACCCCAAATACCCGAACTCACTTGGTGGCATGAATTTCGAGTTGACAAGAAACTTGGAGACTTCACTTTCCTTGCACTTGACGAGCAGACAGTAACCGAGTGGAACGAATACAGAGAACAACAACAGATCGAGATAGATCTAGCCTTTGGGGATAAATTGAAACAAGGAGAAAGCTCAAAACAAGGCACAGAATTGAAACACGAACCCGGAACACAGGACCCAAAACCTGAAACACCAGAACCAAAACAGAAACCAAAGAAGGACATGTCAGATGACAAAGAAACATCCTTGAAAGGAATAAAGGGAATCTCCATTAAGGAATTCAAAGGACAGCACTCTAAGGTGAAACATTTCATCAACACATTTGATGACATATTTGATCTTGATGAAGGGCACTTTGAAACATCAAAAAAGCGAATCAAATATGTTCTCCTTCACCTAGGGGAAGAACTGGATGATTGGAAAGCCAATCTTTGAGGAGAATTAGAAGCAGCAGAAGTGACCAAAGGAAAATCTGCAGAAAGCACATATACACTTTTTTGGGATAACTACCCCAGCTTCAGGCAATGATTCTTAAGCGACTGGGGAGAATCTGACAGCACAGCCAGGACCCTGAATGATCTAGATAAAGTCAAAGTGGGCGGAGATATTGACATCCCTGCCTACATTCAGAAATTCCGATTGCTCATACACTCCACCAGAATTACAGGATTCATGGCACAGTGCATTTACTTCTGCAAAGGACTTCCTGCATCTGTAGCAGCAAAGATCATCGAAAACCCTGCAGTCATCAGCATGGAAACAGCTTACAACGCTGCAGAATGCCTGCATAATGCTTGGGGGACCATGAAATTGATGAACCAATCATCTGGATCAGGAGACACAAAGGGACATTTCAAATTTAATCGAAACACGAAGCCCTCTGCATCTGGATCAAAGGGGATCAATGCTGTGAGCACAGGACATCTTTCAGATGCCCAAAAAGAGGAATACCAAAAGACTGGCAAGTGTTTCAGATGTGGAACACAGGGACACATATCCAGGGACTGCCCAAACAAGGGGAACACCCAAACATCGTCCTACAAGTCCTCCTCCCCACAGATTTGCACAATCAGAGCAGTAGAGGAAACGACCTCAGATGAATCAGCCACCCAACACATTAGGGTGCTGCTAAAAGAACTTCCTGATGAAGAATGCAAAACTACCCTCCAGGAACTCGAATCCGAGGGTTTTTAAGAAGGAGACGCCAGAAAGTGGTTGACACCTCCAGTACCATTGAACAGTTAGCACTCAACTCTGTAATTGTAAATTCCAATAATAACAAATGAATTTCCATTACTGTGCAAACAACCCATAAACCCGCTAAAATATCTGCTCTCATTGATTGTGGAGCAGAAGGAAACTTCATTGATGAATGAATATCAAAAGATCTACCAAAGGAACTCTTAAAACAACCGATTAGGGTCAAGAACGCCAACAGAACTATCAATCAGAACAGATTAATCACCCATCGCACTTGTCTTACCTACTCTATTGAAGGAAAAACATACAACAACTGGTTATGGATCACCTGTTACGGACGATGCCCTCGTCGTGATTCGTTCTAAGTCAACAGCGACAAGCAGAGTCTCGGTCCGCTCCCAGCCACTGGACAAAGGTCTAGACGCTAAGTCAAACGATGACAAAGGTCTTGAGAACAATGAGAGGGAAGAGCGTTCAAGTCGATCGTTGTTGAGAGCAAAACTTGTCTAAGTTGGAACTGGAGTTACTCTACAGTACATGGGGTTTATATACGATCAGGGAACAAAGGAAACTATGAAGGAAATGAAACGATAGCTACCTGAGAAAGGAAATATGAAGGTGGCTATGAAAGGAGATAGCGTCCAAGCTGTACAGTGCGCAGTTAAGGGGAAATGATGAGTATGAAAACAGTCCGCTGAGACAGGAGGCCGAAACGAAGAGGAAACTGTAACATCACCAATCTTGGAGATCAGGCGATAATCTTTGGAATACCATGGTTAGAACAACACAACCCAACTATTGATTGGCAAAAGAAAACCCTCCAAATGGATGACGATTTAGAAAATACCAAACCTATTTGGCGAATAGCATTAGATACACGACAAGGGGGTGAAGACAAATATTGGATCAGTGTAAAGACATCAGCATCACACACAAGCAAAACAAGATGAAGCGCCCACTGTTTTACCTTTGGAATACACACCCTGGCAAGCCACCTTTGAGAAGAAAGCGTCAGAGCGCTTCCCATCCTCTCACCCATGGGATCATGTGATTGAACTCAAAACAGGATTTACACCAAAAGTTAACAAGATTTACCCATTGTCACTGAAAGAACAGTCTACCCTCGATGAATGGATTAAGGAACAACTTGATAAAGGATACATTTGACCATCTAAATCACTGCAGGCATCACCATTTTTTTTCATATCAAAGAAGGAAAGCGGAACACTTTGACCTTGCCAGGATTATCGATACCTGAATGAGTGGACTATTAAGAATGCCTACCCATTACCCTTGGTCTTTGATTTAATGATGAAATTAGAAGGCACAAATTACTTCACTAAACTAGATCTGCGCTGGGGATACAACAATGTTCGAATCAAAAAAGGCAATGAATGGAAAGCAGCGTTCATAACCAATCAAGGATTATATGAACCAACGGTCATGTTCTTCGGTCTTTGCAACTCTCTGTCAACGTTCCAAACAATGATGAATGAGTATTTCCAAGATATGATAAATGAAGGATGGCTCATTATTTACATGGACGACATCTTAATCTGTGCAAAAACAAGAGAAGAGATGCGGGAACGAACAGAGCGTGTCTTGAAACGTCTACAGGAAAACGATTTATTCTTGAAACTTGAGAAATGCAAATTCTGTGTTCAAGAAGTTGAATTCCTTGGCATGATCATCACACCTGGACATATTCAAATGGACCCTGTTAAACTTGCAGGAATTCGCGATTGGCCAACACCAACAATGGTTAAACAAGTCAGATCTTTCCTGGGATTCGGAAACATCTATTGGAGATTTATTGGCAACTTTGCCACCATAGCAAAACTGTTAATGGATGTGAAAAAGAAAGGTTTATTTTTCAACTGGACACCCACTTGTCAGATGGTGTTTGTGGAGCTCAAGAACAAATTCTCCTCCATGCCTGTTCTACGCATGCCAGACCCCACTTGACCATTTATTCTTCAGACGGATGCCTCAAACAAAGCTACTGGAGCAGTACTTAAACAGGCAGATACAACCGGAACGCTTCATCCATGCGGATTCATTTCCCACGCCTTGATGCTCACAGAACAGAATTACCAGATTTATGATCAAGAATTACTCACAATCATTAAAGGACTACAGGCATGGCGACATTTACTCCATGGATTGCCACATCCCATAGTGGTTCACTGCAATCATAAGAATCTTTTATTCTATCAGTCACCCCAATGATTAACTCCCTGACAAGCACAATGGTCCATGATGCTCTCAGAATTTGACCTGAAAATCGAACATGTACCCGGCACCAAGATGTTTGAAGCAGATGCTCTATCCCATCAACCTGATCACTTGAAAGGCGATGATGCTCTAGAGGATGTCACCATGTTACCTAACAATAAATTCATCCGTCTCATTGCTACAGACCTTGCCCAGGAAATTAGGGATGCTACATCACTTGATAGCTTTGGACGCACAATCATTGAAGTCATCAAAACTCAACGCGCTCCACCAATTAAATCCAAACTCCAGGACTGGTCATTTGTTGATGGAATCATCCGATATATTGATAGAGCATATATCCCAGATAATGGCACACTCAGAACTCTGATTGTCAAAACAGTTCATGAATCACTCACCTCAGGACACCCAGGACATATGAAAACCCTTGAACTTCTACAACACGATTACTGGTGGCCAGGAATGTATAAACACGTCAAGGAGTGGATTACAGGTTGCGCCACTTGCCAACAGATGAAAGTGAATACTCATCCAAACACTCCGGCTCTTCTACCTATTGGATCCAAAGTGACTCGCCCTTTCCAACAGGTCACACTAGATTTTATTATGGATCTTCCTATTGCAGACGGATATGACTCGATTCTGGTCACAGTGGACCATGGTCTTATGAAGGGGGTAATTCTTACTCCTTGCAAGAAAACCATCGACACTCTGGGGAACAGCTGACCTTTACATCTCCGAAATATTCAAACACTTTGGACTACCCAATATACTCATCTCAGATCGAGGACCACAGTTTTCAGCTAAGGTCTTCCAAGAAATCAGAAAGACACTAGGAATCGATCACAGAATGAGCACAGCCTATCATCCACAGACCGATGGAGAAACAGAACACGTTAATCAAGAATTAGAAGTATATCTTCAGATATTTTGTGCAAACGAACCTCACAAATGGAAAAACTACTTCCGATCGCCAAATTCGCTCACAATAACTGACACCATGACTCAGTAAAGGCCTCCCCATTTCAACTCATGTACAGGACAAACCTGTTACAGTTTCCTCTTTGTTTTGTCTTCTTGTCTTGGCGGACTGTTTCATACTCATCATTTCTCCTTAACTGCGCATTGTACAGCCTGGACACTATCTCCTTTCATAGCTACCTTCACATTTCCTTTCTCAGGTAGTCATTGTTTCATTCCTTTTATGGTTTCCTTTGCTCCCCAACCGTATATAAACCTCCTGTACTGTAGAGTAACTCCAGTTCCAACTTAGATGAGTTTTGCTCTCAACAACGATTGACTTGAACGCTCTTCTCTCTCTTTGTCCTCCAAGACCTTTGTCATCGTTTGACTTAGCATCTAGACCATTGTCCAGTGGCTGGGAGTGGACCGAGACTCTGCTTGTCACTGTGGACTTAGAACAAACCATGACAAGGGCATTGTCCGTAACACAAGTTGGAACTCAGGAACTGCTCAGTGCATCGTCACTAGCCAGACACCATTGATACCAGGAACTCTCAGATCAGACCCCCCAAACGGCTCTGTTCGTTACAAACAGAAGTACTACCTTAATCAAAGAGAAGTTTACTTTTCTACAACACACAAGGTCTGGTGCTATGTTTCAGGAACTAAGAGAAAGAACCTACTGGTCTCAGAGGAACTCTTCGAAGGAGAATACCAGGAAGGAGACCCCAACGACAAATTACCAGGAGACATTTGGATTCACTGGTACAACGAAACGAACAAGGAAAACAATCAGTTATTCCTAACCCCAAACACCAAACCCGAACTTACTTGGTGGCACGAGTTTCGAGTTGACAAGGAACTTGGAGACTTCGCTTTCCTAGCACTCAACGAGCAGACAGTAATTGAGTGGAACAAATACAGAGAACAACAACAGATTGAGATAGATCTAGCCTTTGGGGATAAATTGAAACATGGAGAAAACTCAAAACAAGGCACAGAATCAAAACACGAACCCGGAACACAGGACCCAAAACCCAAAACACCCAAACCAAAACCAAAGAAAGACATGTCAGATGACAAGGAAACATCCTCGAAAGGAATAAAGGGAATCTCCATTAAGGAATTCAAAGGACAGTGCTCCAAGGAGAAACATTTCATCAACACATTTGATGACATATTCAATCTTGATGAAGGGCGCTTTGAAACATCAAAAAAAGCGAATCAAATATGTTCTCCTTCACCTAGGGGAAGAACTAGATGATTGGAAAGCCAATCTTCGAGGAGAATTAGAAGCAGCAGAGGCAACCAAAGGGAAATCAGCAGAAAGCACATATACACTTTCTTGGGATAACTACCCCCAGCTTCAGGCGACGATTCTTGAGCAACTGGGGAGAATCTGACAGTGCAGCTAGGACCCTGAATGATCTAGATAAAGTCAAAGTGGGTGGAGACATTGACATCCCTGCCTACATTCAGAAATTCCGATCGCTCATACACTCCACTGGAATTACAGGGTTCATGGCGCAACACATTTACTTCTGTAAAGGACTCCCTGCATCAGTAGCAGCAAAGATCATCGAAAATCCTGCAGTCGTCAGTATGGAAACAGCATATAATGCTGCAGAACACCTGCACAATGCTTGGGAAACCATGAAACTGATGAACCAATCATCTGGACCAGGAGACACAAAGGGGCATTTCAAATTTAACCGAAACCAGAAATCCCCTGCATCCAGATCAAGGGGAATCAATGCTGTGAGCACAGGATGTCTTTCAGATGCCCAAAAAGAGGAATACTGAAAAACCGGCAAGTGTTTCAGATGTGGAACACAGGGACACATATCCAGGGACTGCCCAAACAAGGGGAACACCCAAACGTTGTCCTACAAGTCCTCCTCCCCACAGAATCGCACAATCAGAGCAGTAGAGGAAATGACCTCAGATGAATCAGCTGCCCAACACATTAGGGCACTGTTAAAAGAACTTCCTGATGAAGAATGCAAGAATACCCTCCAGGAACTCGGATCCGAGGGTTTTTAAGAAGGAGATGCCAGAAAGCGGTTGACACCTCCAGTACCATCGAACAGTTAGCACTTGACTCTGTAATTGTAAATTCCAATAATAACAAACAAATTTCATTGATGAACAAATATCGAAAGATCTACCAAAGGAACTTTTAAAACAACCGATCAGAGTCAAGAACACTGATGGAACAATCAATCAGAATGGATTAATCACTCATCGCACTTGTCTTACCTATTCTATTGAAGGAAAGACGTACAACAACTGGTTATGGATCACGAACCTAGGAGATCAGGAGATAATTTTTGGAATACCCTGGTTAGAGCAACATAACCCTACTATCGATTGGCAAAAGAAGACCCTCCAAATGGATGATGACTCAGAAGACACCAAACCTATTTGGCGCATGGTGTTAGACAACCAACAATGGGGAGAAGACAAATATTGGATTAGGGTAAAAACATCAGCATCACAGGTGCTTGAACATCAGGCAAAACGAGATGAAGCGCCAACGGTTTTACCATCTGAATATACGCCTTGGCAAGCCACCTTTGAGAAGAAAGCATCCGAGCGTTTCCCATCTTCCCACCCATGGGATCATGCAATTGAGCTCAAAACAGGATTTACGCCAAAAGTCAACAAAATCTATCCGTTATCATTAAAGGAGCAATTGACTCTCGACAAATGGATTAAGGAACAGCTAGATAAAGGATACATTCGACCATCTAAATTGCCACAAGCATCACCATTTTTCTTCGTCTCTAAGAAGGAAAGTGGCGCACTTTGTCCTTGTCAGGATTATCGATACCTAAATGAGTGGACAATCAAGAATGCCTATCCATTACCATTAGTCTCAGATTTCATGACGAAATTGGAAGGCGCAAATTACTTCACTAAGCTTGATTTGCACTGGGGATACAATAATGTCCAAATTAAGAAAGGCAATGAATGGAAAGCAGTGTTCATAACAAATCGAGGGCTATATGAGCTGACGGTCATGTTCTTTGGCCTTTGCAATTCGCCTTCAACATTCCAAACTATGATGAACGAATACTTTCAGGATATGATAAATGAAGGATGGCTCATTATTTACATGGACGACATTTTAATTTGTGGGAAAACCAAGGAAGAAGTACGAAGATGCACAGAACGTGTCCTGGAACAACTACAGGAAAACAATCTGTTCTTGAAACTTGAGAAGTGCAAATTTTGCGTCCAAGAAGTCGAATTTTTAGGAATGGTTATCACCCCTGGACATATACAAATGGATCCCGTCAAACTTGCAGGAATTCGTGACTGGCCAAGCCAACAACAGTCAAACAAGTCAGGTCCTTCCTTGGATTTGGAAACTTCTATCAGAGATTTATTGGCAATTTCGCCGCCATAGCAAAACCATTAACAGATCTAACAAAGAAAGGCTTACTTTTCAATTGGACACCCACTTGCCAGAATGCGTTTGATGAACTTAAGCGCAAGTTTTCCTCCATGCCTGTTCTACACATGCCGGACCCCACATGACCATTTATCCTCCAGACGGACACTTCGAATAAAGCCACAGGAGCGGTATTGAAACAAGCAGATACAACCGGAACACTTCACCCATGTGGATTCATTTCCCATGCTTTGACCATCACAGAACAAAATTACCAGATCTACAATTGAGAATTACTCACAATCATTAAAGGACTGCAGGCATGGCGACATTTACTCCACGGATCACCTCACCTGATAGTGGTTCATTGTGATCATAAAAATCTCTTATTCTATTGAACACCCCAACGATTAACTCCTCGACAGGCACAATGGTCCATGATGCTCTCAGAATTCGACTTGAAGATTGAGCATGTGCCAGGTACCAAAATGTTTGAAGCAGACGCTCTATCTCGCCGACCCGACCATATGAAAGGCGATGATACCCCAGATGACATAACCATGCTACCAGACAACAAGTTCATTCGTCTTATCGCTATAGATCTAGCTCAAAAGATTAGAGACGCCACAGCCCTTGATAGCTTTGGGCACACAATTATTGAAGTTATTGAGACTCAACGTGCTCTACCAATTAAATCTAAGCTTCAAGACTGGGTGTTTGTCAATGGAATCATTCGATATATTGACAGAGCATACATCCCGGATGACGGAATGCTCAGGACACAGATCGTCAAAACAGTTCATGAATCGCTCACCTCAGGACACCCAGGATGCATGAAAACCCTTGAACTTCTACAGCGCGATTACTGGTGGCCAGGAATGTATAAACATGTCAAAGAATGGATTACAGGTTGCGCCACCTGTCAGCAGATGAAAGTAAACACTCATCCTAACACTCCAGCTCTGCTACCGATTGGATCCAAAGCAACTTGCCCTTTCCAACAGGTCATGTTGGATTTCATTACAGATCTTCCTATTGCAGACGGATATGACTCCATTCTGGTCACAGTGGACCATGGTCTTACAAAGGGGGTAATCCTTACTCCTTGCAAGAAAACCATCAACGCTTTAGGAACTGCCGATCTTTACATCTCTGAAATATTCAAGTGCTTTGGACTACCTGATATACTCATCTCAGATTGAGGACCGCAGTTTTCAGCTAAGGTCTTCCAGGAAATCAGAAAGATGTTAGGGATCGATCATAGAATGAGCACAGCTTATCATCCACAAACCGACGGGGAAACAGAACACGTTAATCAGGAACTAGAAGTATATCTTCGGATATTTTGTGCAAACAAACCTCACAAATGGAAACAATTACTCCCAATCACCGAATTTGCTCACAATAATCGGCATCATGACTCAGTTAAAGCCTCCCCCATTCCAACTCATGTATGGAACAAGCCCTGTTGCACTACCAACCTGTTAGGACGGATCCAACACAACCACAGGTCTCAACGAGAAGAGGGAGAGAGAAAGAGTTTATTGACACAGTAGACCAGTAAGCTGGGTTAGAGCAAACTATCTAGAGTCTTAGGACTCCTACCTACGGATACGCCCTCCTTATATACCTTTGGTCCTGGTCTGTGCGCACAGACTACACTGCCTCCAAGGCTGTGTATGCGCAGCAACGTTCCAGACCCCTCCATAGCCAGACTCGCCCGGACCCCTATGCCTAGACCATCGTACAGCCACCCATGGCTTACCTAACCGGTCCTTCCATAACGGATCCCCCCCCAAGCCCCTATGCGTATTGGTATACCTCCAAGCGTCCGTAGGCCTCCAGATAAAATATAGAAAAATAGAGACAAATAAAAGAAAGCGTCCAGAGTCGTAACATAACCCCCCCCTTAAGGCTTCACGTCCCGGGAAGCCACGCGTGTCGTAAAAAATCATTTTGAGTTCCTAACGAACTCATGCCGCACGTCTTCTTCGGCATATATGTCTCGGCGATCGCCCTTCCAACGCTGCCAGTTTCGTTTGAGCTTTTCTAGATATTCGCGCTCAAACTTGCCATCCTCCCACCCATACAGCCGCTTTGCGATAGGAATCGCTGTATGGTTCTGCCACTTTCGGAAACTAGCGCTAATGTCGCGCACATTGACCATTCGCCGGGGGAGCGCTAGGGTTCGCTTTGTGAAATTTCTGAACTTCCTTCTTAGCGTTTCCTAGATTTTCCGCTGGTTCCCAAGTTGATTCCTCGACTGGATAGTTTTTCCATTTGATGAGGTATTCCAACCGTCCACCACCGCGCCCACTGACGCGGCTGTCCATGACTTCCTCTACTTCGTATTCGTCATCCTGTGACTCTTCGACCATTTGCGCCTCCTTGCGCGAAGCGGCTTTTTCCTTTTGACCAGGAAATACCGGTTCCTTGTATGGTTTGAGGTGAATCTCGTTGAATACGTTGTAGATTTTCCAGGACGCTGGAATCTTCAACTGGTACGCCGACTGCCCAATTTTCTTAACAATCTCCAGGGGACCCACAAATTTGCCATCCAGTTTCTTGGTGACGCGAAGCGTTGGGAGATTGGCGGTGCTCAAGTAGACTTTATCGCCGGGTTGATACTGGCGCGCGGGAGCTTTGGACTCATTGTACTTTCGCTTCATGGTTTCCGCGGCCTTTTCAAGTGCCGCAGTAGCGTTAGCGTGAATGCCCTCAACCTGTTTTGCTAGATCCTCGACCGCTACCACTTTTGGAACGTAAGTTGGGTTCAGTCCCTTGTATGGATGTCGCCCATAGTTCATGAAAAAGGGAGAATACCCTGTTGCAGAATGCACCCGATCGTTATGGCAAAATTGCGCTACTGCCAACCAATCACTCCAGTTATTCTGCCGGTGATTGACAAACATCGTGAGGAACTCCTTGACTGTCTGATTAACACGTTCCGTCTGTCCGTCCGTTTGTGGGTGATACGCAGTGGAGCGATTTGCTTTAATGCCCAACATGCCATAAAGATCGTCCATGAATTTTGAGACAAATTGTGACCCTCTATCGCTAATGACTTTCTTAGGCAATCCGTGTTCTCGGAAGACGTTGTCTCGGAATAAGGTAGCCACTCCTTGCGACGTGACTGTAGATGTGGTGGGTAGAAAATACGACTTTTTTGTAAAACGATCTACTATGACCAGAATCATATCGTTTCCCTTGGACTCCGGTAGTGGGCCTATCAAGTCCATGGAGATTACCTCCCAGGGTCCTTCTGGTACCTCATTGGGATGTAATGGCGCCGCCCGAGTCTGCCGGTCTGGTTTGACTTTCTGACAGGTTTCACATCCTGCGACATAATTCTGGATGTCTTTGCGCATTTGAGGCCACCAAAAATCCCTCGTTACTAGTTCTACCATTTTGTCGATTCCTGGGTGTCCCCAGGAATGGTAGATTGCCAGTAGCGATTCGCGAGTATGAATATTGGCAGGTACATAAATTCTGCCCTTCCATTCCACTAGTCCATTTGCGACCTTAAAATCCCCGCTATTGTCATCTAGCCCTTTTCGAACCTGGGTTTCCCATTGTCGGTTAGGAATTTTCCTGATATCCTTAATGATATCCTCAATAGCCCTATCGTTGTCGTAGACTCTAATAAATAAGTCGTCTTTGAGCAGGATGACGCCCTCGTTATCCGGGCCCCCCGGATGATGGTCTGTTCGCCGTGATAAAATATCCGCCTTGGAATTGGACTTCCCTGAGCGATGCTTGATGACGAAATTGTACTCCTGTAGGTCTGTAACCCATCGCGCCTGCCGTCGATTGAGATTCTGCGGTTTCCGGAAATACGTCAGGTTCTGATGATCCGTCAATACTTCCACCATCTCCTTAGCGCCTTTGAGGTAGTGCGACCATTCATAGAATGCGTACATGACCGCCAGCATTTCCTTGTCATAGATTTCATAGTTTCGCTCAGCGTCGTTTAAGGCCTTTGAAATAAACGCGACCGGTCTCCAAGATTCGTCCTTTCCTTGCTGTGACAAAATTCCGCCGATTGCAAAATCCGAGGCATCCACTTCGATGCGGAATTGACCCTCGTCATCGGGAATTTTGAGTACAACCTCCCTCACCACAAGGTCTTTCAGTCCCTGAAAGGCAGTGTCTTGCAGTTCGGTCCAGAGCCATTCGTTTTTTCCGGTTAACTTGGTCAACGGCTTAGCCATTGACGCAAATCCCTCCACAAATCGTCGGTAAAAGTTTACAAAGCCTAAAAATTGCTGTAATTCCCGTTTACAGGTTGGTGTCGGCCATTCTGCTATTGCTTTAACTTTGCCCGCCTCCATACGGATGGAGTCTTCACTAATCACCAAACCCAGGAAATCAATCTCTGGTCGATCAAACCAGCATTTTTCTGGCTTCAAGGATAGCTTATGGTTTTCCAGCTTCGCCAGGATCCGATTAACATGTTTGGTGTGTTCGTCCTGTGTAGATGAAAACACCAAAATATCGTCCATGTAAATGACAACCCATCCTTCAGCAACTTCTTGCCGGAATATATCGTTCATCATGGTTTGGAATGTCGCTGGGGAGTTTGTTAACCCAAAGAACATGACTAACGGCTCGAAAAGTCCCCTGTTTGTCCTGAATGCTGCTTTCCACTCATCGCCTTGCTTAATTCGGACGTTGTTGTAGCCCCAACGGATATCCATTTTAGAGAATATCTTGGCTTTCGACAACTTGTCCACCAGTTCCCCAATAAGCGGTAATGGATAGCGATTCTTGATCGTCATCTCGTTTAATCGTCGGTAGTCCTGTACCGGTCGTAATTTGCCATCTTTTTTCTTTACGAAGAAGAAGGGAGACGCCATAGGGGATTTACTTGGTTGAATTCGTCCTGACTCCAAGTTTTCTTTCAGGAATTCGTCCAACTGCGCTTGTTCGTCTCGATTGAGCAGATAGATTTTACAATCTACTGGCTTAGCTCCGGGTATCAGTTCTATGGCATGATCCCATGGCCGTCGTGGGGGTAATTCGTCAAAGGTCTCTTTTTCGAAGACCTTTCGGTGCTCCAAGTAGTGCTTAGGCACTACTTCCTCTAAAGTGCGCTTTTGGGCGGCTTCTGATTCTTTAGCGGCTATATTGGTTGCTACCGAGCGTAGTCGCAGCTCTGGTTCCCCAATATCAATGGCCAATAATCGTTCGCCTTCCTGTAATTGTTCCATGGGGTCTGATTCATCCTCCGGTTCTTCCACTTGAGATGCTGTCCAACAAGTTCCTGGACATCGCGTGAATCTTACTTCCTTTCGCTTCCAATCGATGGCCGGGTTGTGGTGTCTTAACCAATCGTGACCCAAGAATAGATCCGTCTTCCCCAAACGCGCTACGCTGCATTCGATTATTTCTTCATGATCCCCAATTCGCAGCTTGAATTGTGTCATGTATTCAATGCTTCCCATTGAGTTCCGGGATCCGTCCGCATTGTAGACTGGTAGTGGTTTTATCAACCGCCGTTTATTTAATTTGTGTTGTTCCACAAATCCCTCGTTAACACAGGAGCCAGTACACCCGGAATCAACTAATGCTAGTACATTAATTGTTTCACCCGTGTCCATGGTTGTTAATACACAGTGCAGATCTATCTCCTGCTTGCCTGTTGCGTGTACCAACTGCTGACGCAATTGTGTCAGGTTCCACAGCGCTTCCTGTTCCGATAGTTTATTGAGGTCATTTACCAACTTGGCATTGACCTCGTTAACTCGTTTAGTCGGTACCCATTCCCTTAAGCAACGAACTGCAGTTTCATTGTTTTCCTGCCAGATTCGTCTTAACACCCACTCAGGGGTCCATGGAGTCAACCGATTCGTTTTTACGCTCACACTCAAGTTTCGTATCCGGTGAATGAGGGGGGAACATTCATATAACAATTCTGGTAATTGTACACAGGAATCATTGTCTGATACAGAAACTCTACTAGCCAGCAGCGCGGAGCGCGTGCCTACTGGCTGTCGCCAAAACCCTTCTCCTTTCCCCATTCTTTCCATTGCTCCTCTGTGAGCTCCTGGATCTTCATCTCCCTAACACGGCCTTTTCCTTTCTCAGCCCATGTGTGCTTTTTCGGTTCTTTGCATTCCCTTGCAAAGTGACCCTTCTTTCCACAATTGAAACATGCACCCGGTGCACGTTTGACCTTGTCCACATCCATTGCATTGGAATCGTGGGTAGATGTCGTCGCCTGAGCTGGTTTATAGGTGCGTGGGGTTGCCTGAGGTTTTTGATAATCCTCCTTGAATGGCGTCTTTTTCTGTCTATCGCCATATGCGTCCTGTGCTTGTCGGTATGCTCGCGCCAATTCCGTGACCCTTTCCATGATCCGTTCCAAGGTATCTCCAGCATCAAGATCTCCTACTCGGATCAATTCGAACCCTAGGTTCGGATTTAATCCTTTTTGGAAATGATCTTTTGCGGCGCTGGCATTCCATCCTGTCAGCGGTAATAACGCCTTGAATTCGATGATGTAATCTTCAACGGCCCGACTTCCTTGTTGCAGCTTCTGGATCTGTTCGACCACGTGCTCCCGCGTTTCTTTTGACATGAAGAAATCATGCATCTGTCGTTTCAGATCCGCCCATCCCAAAAAGGGAGGTTTGATGCTTTGGGGATTTCGTTGATAGTGAGCTGCTACCCCGATCGAGGCAGGAACAAAGTGCCCCTCTCTTCGTTCCTGGTAGGTTAATCTCGCTGACCATCCTTCCTCGGCTACTTTTTGATTGAAGTCGGTGTCGCTATCAATCTGCTCTTTTAGTTTAACCGCTGCCCATGTTCCGGCTCGATCCCCTTTGCCTTTCCTTATTCGTCCCAGCGTGATGTAGATACGCCTGCCATAGTCCGTTTCGTGTGCTAATTCAAAGTACACATCCATGGCTCGGCACCATGCATCTACTTGCGCTGGGTCACCTTCATAATGATCTGGTAGTTCTAGTTTTACCAGCGATCTGCTAGGTAGCGGAGGTCGGGTGTTCTGGTATTCCGTTACGGCCTGTTGCATCAAGTTTCCCATGTGTGCCGCCATTTGGTTGGTCCCCTCGTTCCATTCTTGGATGGCTTCCTCCCTTTCCGCCACTTGTTGCGGAGTTGATCCCCCTGCTACAGTCAATGGTTCTGGTCTTGGGTTTGCGTTTGGCCCGAAATAATAGTTGTACTGATAAATCGCTGATTGTAAGTACGCGGTCATCGTATTCGTCCATCCAAAACCGATTTCCACATGGCCAAGATCTCCATTGACAATCGCTTGGATCATGGCCACCCGTTTGTCCCATTGACACTGGTTCTCACATGAAATCCCACCCATTTGTTGTGATGTATAACTTTGAATTTGACCAATTGCTCTGATCGGTATTCCGGATCGACTTGGTTTATCCAATGGGTTGATGGAAACGCGGGCCACTCATATTTATTCCATAGTTCTTCTTTAAACAGAACTAGGTAACAATATCCAGGAATGGCGGGTGTTACACGATCGAAGATTTTAGTTACTGTCTGGATCTGCTGCTGGAACCGTCTATTTGGGTAATTGCCAGGTAGGTTAAACCTAATTCGACGGATTTCCCGACTCAGGAACCGTGTTAAGTTATCGTTCCTTGATGCGCCCACCGTGTATTGTCCAAAACCGTTCCCTTGTAACCGGTACATTTCTTCCCAGGCGTGCATTCCATGTTCCCGACTGGACACGTGGATTCGTTCGAGCTCCGGCATTATTGTCGATTCAATGATGGCAGTGCTCTCCCGATATGCCGGTTGCCATGACAAGATTTTGTCAACAGTGGGAAATGCAGGCCAGTTGAATGCATCCCAGTATCTGTGCTTAATGAGGATCAAGTAACAATAACCGGGGATGCGGTTATGTAACATGGCGGTTCGGGGTCTTTTCAGGTATCGGTCCACTCCCGCATCCCATTCAATTGCTCCCCATATGTTTACGATTGTGACCAGATCGTACTAATGATGCCACCATGTCCCAACCCTTTGGTCCTTTAGGAACTCGCTCAATGTGGTAACAGTCGTTATATCCATATGTGCGCCTGATGTTTACACGACCGTGGGTGTTACGAAGGTTATAATCCCACGAGTTGATTTCCTGGATTTGAGGAAACGCCGGCCATTCGTACATGTCCCAGAATTGGTTCTTTATTAAAATAAGGTAACAATATCCGGGTACATCCGGATGCAATGCGTGCTTTGTATGAGCAGGACGTGGGTATGGGTAAGGAATCGCTATTTCCTTCTCGACTTCCCGTTTCCAGTTGTTGATTGTCCTTTGCTTTTCCTCATTGAACCCCTGTTTGGGTTCAGTGTCCGCGGATAGCCAATCCGCTGCACAAGGGATGGTACCGTTGTACCAGTTGGCGTCTGCCCCTGCGGTTCTGGTTAGCGACTTGCTAGGTCCAGATGTGACAGTTACCGCTTGGGCATATGACATGGGGCACTGACATCGAGCGCGCTGTTGATGGTTGTCCTGCGACCCAGGACGAAATGGTGGAGGTTCGTGCCTTCCCTTTCTTAGATTCCTTTTGTCCGCCAAAACGGGCGAACTTGTTGTATTTGCTGCGACCTTCCATCAGTTTCATGTCCTTCCACGTGTAGGACTCGTCTTCATGTGGTCGCAGCGCTGCTCGTTCGATGACATGAAACATGTCGTTCTTGTGGTGGTCCTGGAGACCGAACTTGACGGTCTCGTCACGCATCTCCGGTTCCCAGGACAGTATCTGAGTTACTGTTGGCCACTCCGGCCAGTCAAACGTGTTGTAAAACTCCTTTTTGAACAGGTACATGTAACAGTACCTGCTCCTTTGCCATGGCTTTTCCTCATGGATATCCGTGACGGGCGCGCTTGGTAGTTTTGGACGAACTAGGGTATTAACCCAGTCCTCCGTGTATGCGAGGTCTTCCCCAACGAGTTTGAGGAAGTCCGCGAGTCCTAGCAGGGGTGATGTGCCAGGGTCATTCTTCATGACGAGCGGGGATACCAAGAATGGTGTGTTGTATCGAGTAGTCATGTCCTTCCGCTTTAGGCGTGCCTTCATGTATGGATCGGGTCGTTTCCCGTCCAATCGTTCCTGATTGGCGATCTCCGCGGTCGCCCTGTTGTAACTACGGGTTTTAATATTCCCGTTCTCGGTGTGCATGAGCTGATTTCGCT
Organism: Amanita subjunquillea; assembly: GCA_020011035.1. Classification (NCBI taxonomy): domain Eukaryota; kingdom Fungi; phylum Basidiomycota; class Agaricomycetes; order Agaricales; family Amanitaceae; genus Amanita; species Amanita subjunquillea. Next base: position 76,593 of record JAEBUT010000058.1, read on the forward strand.
CCTTGGCTGACAAGACCAAGCCATTGTGTCGTAAGGTGATGATGTTCCAGCCCATCAACAAGAGCTGGATGTTCGACGGCGTGTCGAACAGTCGTTGGCGGATCTCCGATTCGGGATCCATATCATGTAGCAGCCCTTCCAGGGTCTGCCGGTCTTTCTCCATTTGTTCGAGCTCTTGCTCGACCTTCTTCTGGTATCGCCGCTCCTCTCGGCGCTGCTTGAGCAATTCTTCCCAAGCGTCCTCCTGAATGCGGAGGGACTCCTGTTCCAGCTGCCACAGCTGAAACGCGTGTTGTCGTTGTTGGAGACGACGCTCCCGGTGCTGCGCCTTGCGCCATGTGTAATATGCCCGAACGTGGGCGTCTCGCTGCTTATTGTCGACAATAACTGTGGCCGACCGAGTAATTTCTTCTGCGCACTCCTGCGCCCATTCGATACCGAATCGTTTACCAGCCTGCACGAGAGTGAGGCCAGCGCGGGGGATGATGAAGTTGAATAATGAAGCCATATTTGCTTCCCTGTTGTCGCCTTAGACCTTTTAAGTAAAAAGGCTGTTGACTCTTCTTCAATACTCGCACGTCCTAATGCGAATATTCTATGATGCGGTCAATAACGCACCCGCACTCAATTCTTCGATTTATTCCCACCAACTGACCCAAAAGCGTGGTGCCTGGGGTTTCACTCAGATGTCCTCGTGCTCAGATCGTGAGATCCGATACGTGATTGGTATTCTGAGACTGTTCTCCTTGATACACAGCACGCTAGTGGACTGTTTTCGCTCGTTCCTGAGCTTTTCCGAGACAAACGGTGTATTCCGCTGACCAGTGCCTGCCCGCACTTTCAATCACACAGCGATACTCTCGTCCGAATGCCTTTTGTAGACAGTAACCTTTCGGTAGTAGTCCCTGATGACGATCAAGGAGACTATCTGCTGTCGACATCGTAGGTGATCCTCGAGAGCGGCTCAGTAGTCACGTGGTGTAACGTGTACCAAGGTCCGTCGCGCAGGTTTGAGGGAACTCGTCAAGGACGCGCACGACAGCGAGCAAGAGATGCCCGAGGTGGTTGTCAACGACGGCGAGAGGTGTGGTAGAAAAGACTCTAGATTATGTTAGGACGGATCCAACACAACCACAGGTCTCAACGAGAAGAGGGAGAGAGAAAGAGTTTATTGACACAGTAGACCAGTAAGCTGGGTTAGAGCAAACTATCTAGAGTCTTAGGACTCCTACCTACGGATACGCCCTCCTTATATACCTTTGGTCCTGGTCTGTGCGCACAGACTACACTGCCTCCAAGGCTGTGTATGCGCAGCAACGTTCCAGACCCCTCCATAGCCAGACTCGCCCGGACCCCTATGCCTAGACCATCGTACAGCCACCCATGGCTTACCTAACCGGTCCTTCCATAACGGATCCCCCCAAGCCCCTATGCGTATTGGTATACCTCCAAGCGTCCGTAGGCCTCCAGATAAAATATAGAAAAATAGAGACAAATAAAAGAAAGCGTCCAGAGTCGTAACACAACGGCCATACAGAAGATGACAACACCCACCACTGAAGAGTGCCTACAGTTATTACGAAAAGCTAGGGAAGAGGCACTAGCTGCGCATGAACTAGCAAGGCAAATGGTTGCACAAAGAGTCAGGGACAAAGCAATCAAATTCAAACAAGGAGACAAAGTATGGCTCAAAAATAGGAATCTCAACATTCCATATCAGTCTAGGAAATTAGCACCTAAACGAGAAGGACCCTTTATAGTTGAACAAGTGCTTGGACCAGTAACGTACAAGCTCAAGCTACCAAAACAATGGCACATCCACCCAGTCTTTCATACATCACTCCTTATGCCATATAGAGAAACTGAAACACACGGACCGAATTATACTACTCCGCCCCCTGATCTTGTAAATGGACAAGAAGAGTTTGAGGTGGAAGCAATTCTCACACATCGAAAACGCGGAGCAGGATATCAGTATTTGGTTAAATGGAAAGGATATGGTCCAAATGACAACTCCTGGGAACCTGAGCGCAATCTAAGCAATGCTGTGGACGTTTTACAAGCATATAAACTCAGACAGCAATTGTAAAACCCCATGTCTCGCTATCGTAACCACCAAACTCTCAAACAAAACATCCAATACACTAAGAAATATTGCTCCACTCGAGGACGATACTCTCCGAAACCATATGAAAGCTTCAAAGGACGGATCATCACATTCCCTATTCCTCATCCTCCAATCACCCCTTTAGAACCGCCTCAACTAGTCAACTTCATCCGAACCCTAGCAACCCGATTAATCGCCTACAAGACTCCCAGACTTTCTAATGGACATGCGATGCACCCACAGGGACATGTTGAAATCCCATTCAACGCCTGATTACATTACCTCCCAAAATATATGGATCTTACATTCGATCCAGAAGAACTACTGTACTATCTGGACGCAATGTCACCCTACCTCCCATCGCCTAATAGGCCCTTAAACCACACAAACGACATATATATTGAGGCAGCCCTCCGCTGGGAAAACCCGGAAGCATTTGAATTGATTCAACAGCTGAATTGCGCAGGCAAAGAAATAGAAATTCACAGATGGGCTATCGCTCGACGACTCCCTGATACAGTTTCAAACCTTCATAGGGCACTTGAGAGCCTTGAATTCCTGGATGCGTTTGACAGTATGGATGGACCTACCATACCCAATTCACCTGAAAGCGCAATGCCACAGGACCTTACCCCTGAAGCAGGCACCAATCCTGAGAACGAAGTATCTACCATCACCAGGAATGAGTTAAGCGAATCAGAAGAATCTGATGAAGAACTAGAATATGTTCCCAGCATCAGAACATCCACATTTTCTTATCAATCCACAGATGGCGAACTCCGAACTGTCAATTGGGATGATGAAGTGTTCAATTGAGGATAAAAGGAGGCCTTTAGTGATGCTGAAACCCCACTTCCATGAACTAAAATGTCTTTCTTCACCACCATTGCCTACCTCATCGCTTTCTCCTTTGCCCTGTTGGCCACCGCTTGTGGCCATTACTATATTGACCCCACCACCGTCACCTCCTTTGTCGCCTCTGCTCAGGGCCTCCCGCTCGAGGTCTTTGTCTCCACCACTGTCACCATAGATGATTTCGACTTTGCTGACCTCCCTGCTCTCCATGAGCATCCTGAAGAACTCACCATTGCCCCTGCCTCCCCTACTCATATACCCATCGTCCAGACCCATAACACCATGCTCGACAACGTCAGCGAGAACCTTGCCACCCTAGTCACCTATTTTACAATGTTCTCCAAACCGCTTGACTTCATCACCACCCTCACCCTTACCACCGACCCTCACTTGCCCGCTTACAACGAACGAGACGCAATGTTAGCTCAGGCCAAACAATTACAACAGGCTATCCAAACAGTGCAATGGTGGATGGAAACTGCGGAAAAGGACATCAAAAATGTCATTGAGTGGTTGGGACCATGGTTGGACGAACTCTTGGTAGAAGTCAGTGACTTCTCGCATACGAAGGGGGTAATGTTACAGTTTCCTCTTTGTTTTGTCTTCTTGTCTTGGCGGACTGTTTCATACTCATCATTTCTCCTTAACTGCACATCGTACAGCCTGGACGCTATCTCCTTTCATAGCTACCTTCACATTTCCTTTCTCAGGTAGTCATTGTTTCATTCCTTTTATGGTTTCCTTTGCTCCCCAACCGTATATAAACCTCCTGTACTGTAGAGTAACTCCAGTTCCAACTTAGACGAGTTTTGCTCTCAACAACGATCGACTTGAACGCTCTTCTCTCTCTTCATCCTCCAAGACCTTTGTCATCGTTTGACTTAGCATCTAGACCATTGTCCAGTGGCTGGGAGTGGACCAAGACTCTGCTTGTCACTGTGGACTTAGAATGAACCACGACAAGGGCATTGTCCGTAACAAAACCCTGTTGCACTACCAACTGCTGTGCAGAAAATGACAACACCTGCTGTTGAAGAATGCCTACAGCTATTACGAAAAGCTAGGGAAGAAGCACTAGCAGCACATGAGTTAGCAAGACAGATGGTGGCATGACAAGTCAGGGACAAAGCAATCAAATTCGTACAAGGAGACAAAGTATGGCTCAAAAACAGAAACCTCAATATACCATATTAATCTAGGAAACTGGCGCCTAAATGAGAAGGAACCTTTATAGTCAAACAAGTCCTAGGACCAGTAACATATAAGCTCAAACTACCAAAACAATGGCAAATTCACCCAGTCTTTCACACGTCACTCCTTATGCCATATAGAGAAACTGAAACACATGGACCGAATTACAATACTCCACCCCCTGATCTCGTAAATGGACAGGAAGAGTTTGAAGTGGAAGCGATTCTCACACACCAAAAACGCGGTGCAGGATATCAATATTTGGTTAAATGGAAGGGATATGGCCTGAACAACAACTCCTGGGAACCCGAGCGCAATCTAAGCAATGCTGCAGACGTGTTAAAGGCATATAAGCTCAGAAGACAGCTATGAAATCCCCATGTCTCAATATTGCAATTGCCAAACCCTCAAACAAAACATTCATTATACAAAGAAATACTGCTCCACCCAAGGGCGATACTCCCCAAAACCTTATGAAAGCTTCAAAGGACAGATCATCACATTTCCCATTCCTCATCCTCCAATCACCCCTTTAGAACCTCCTTGACTAGTCAACTTCATCCAAACCCTAGCAACCCGATTAATTGCCTACAAGACTCCCAGACTTTCTAATGGACATGCGACACATCCGCAGGGACATGTTGAAATTCCATTCAATGCCTGATTACATTACCTTCCAAAATACATGGATCTTACATTCAATCTGGAAGAGCTACCATACTATCCAGACACAATGTCACCCTACCTCCCATCACCCAACAGACCTTTGAATCACACCAATGATGTATACACCAAGGCGGCCCTCCGCTGAGAAGACCCTACGCTATTTGATTTTGCAGAACGGCTAGGAAACGCTAGCAAAGAAATGGAAATCTGCAGATGGGTCGCTACTTGGCGACTCCCAGACGCAATCTCAAACCTCAACAGAGTACTTGAGAGCCTTGATTTCTTAGATGCATTTGATAGCACAGGCGGACCCACTATACCTAATTCACCCAAAAGTATTGCGCCACAAGACATTGTTCCCGAAACCAATACAGACCTTGAGAATGAAGTTTCCACCATCACCAGGGATGAGCTAAGTGAATCAGAAGAATCTGATGAAGAACTCGAATATGTTCCCAGCATCAGAGCATCCACATTCACTTATCGATCTACGGATGGAGAACTCCGGACAGTCAACTGGGATGACAAGATATTCAACTGAAGATAAAAGGGACACCTTTGACAACATTGGATCCCCAACTTCACACATTTGAAAGGAAATGTCCCCCTTCACCGCCATCGCCTATTTTGCCGCCCTTGCCTTTGCCTTGTTGGTCACCGCATGTGGCCACTATTATATTGAACCAGTTAATCTCCTATCGCCTTTCATTGCTGCTGCCCATGACTTCCCCCCTCAAGGTCTTTGTTGAGACCACTGTCACCATCGATGACTTCGATTTCGCTGACCTCCCCGAGCTGCATGATTGTTCGCCCCCACAACGCAATGCTTCAAAATGTCAGCAACTGCCTTGCTGAAATACTTGTCCTTTACACTCAGTTCTCCAAACCCTTGGACTTCATTACAGGACTCACCATCACCACTGACCCCCACTCCCTCACTCAAGAAGAAAGGGATTCCACATTAGCACAGGCAAAGCAATTGCAGCTAGCAGTTTGCAGCCTCCAATGGTGAGCTGAGACAGCGGCTGCCGATCTAGGGAATGTCTTCACCTGGCTTGAATCACAGCAGGATCACGCATGGACAACTGCATGGTAGAAGTCGGCGACTTCTCGCATACGAAGGGGGTAATGTTACAGTTTCCTCTTTGTTTCATCTTCTTTCTCCTATAGACTGTTTCATATCCATCTTTTCTCCTTAACTGCGCATCATACAGCTTGGACGCTATCTCCTTTCGTAGCTACCGTCACATTTCCTTTCTTAGGTAGTTATTGTTTCATTCCCATTATAGTTTCTTTTGTTCTTTAACCGTATATAAACCCCATGTACTGTAGAGTAACTCCAGTTCCAACTTAGATGAGTTTTGCTCTCAACATCACTTGACCTCAATGCTCTCTTTCATCGTCGCTCTCTAAAGACCTTTGTCATCATTTGACTTAGCGTCTGAACTCTTTGTCCAGTGGCTGGGAGTGGACCGAGACTCTGCTTGTCACTGTTGACTTAGAACGAACCACGACGAGGGCATCATCCATAACAGCGTCCAAGCTGTATGATGCGCAGTTAAGGAGAAATGATGGTTATGAAACAGTCCACTGAGACAGGAAGACGAAATGAAGAAGAAACTGTAACAGGATCCTCACTTGTGCGCAAATCATTAAATTTTCATGTGGATCATCTGAAGGATGACCTGGCAGTTGTAGACTCGCTGTGTGACTCGGATCACCTACCTTCCATTCTGGGACCCCCTCATCAAACTCCTTTCGCTTGTTGCCAAGTCCTGTGTCTTGAGTGTCCTGCATTGCTGTGATGTCTTTGCACCCAAGTTTTTCAGCCTTCTTTGCCTTCTTCTTTGCCTTCTTCTCGGCCTTCTTTGCCTTTTTCTCAGCCTTCTTTGCCTTCTTCTTTGCTTTCTTTATCTTTCTCTCAGCCTTTCTCTCGTCATTGTTGTCGTTGCTGGTATCGTCACTGGAGCTAGAACTGGACTTGTCGGAATCCTCAGAGTTGTCGGAATTGTTGGAATTATTATTGCGTTTGTCATGAGTCAACTTTCCTGTCCTTCTACCCACATTTGGGGCAATTTTCATTTTCATGGGCATAGGAGCTGCTGTCCATTGACTATGAGTATATGTATGCATGCTGGAATACAGCAACTCACCATCTGTTAGAACTAATCCCACACAACCACAGGTCTCACAGAGGGAGAGAGGGAGAAAGAGTGTATTCGACACAATAGACCAGTAAGCTGGGTAAGAGCAAACTATCTAGAGTCTTAGGACTCCTACCTATGGATACGTCCTCCTTATATACCTTTGGTCCTGGTCTGTGCGCACAGACTACACTGCCTCCAAGGCTGTGTACGTGCAGCAACGTTCCAGACCCCTCCATAGCCAGACTCGCCCGGACCCCTATGCCTAGACCTTCGTACAGCCACCCATGGCTTACCTAACCGGTCCTTCCATAACGGATCCCCCCAAGCCCCTATGCGTATAGGTATCGCGTTCAGCGTCTGTAGGCCTCCAGATAACATATGGAAAAATAGAGAAAAATAAGAGAAAATGTCCAGAGTCGTAACACCATCGCCATCTGCCACAAAGTCACATTCAGCAGTCCATTGACTACCAGTATATGTATGCGCACTGAAGCTCAGCAACTCACCTTCGTTATCTGTCACAAATTCGCATTCAGCAGTAGCTTGTTTCTTTTGCAATGCTGGTTGGAGAAGTGAGTTTTTTTGGCGCATATAGTCAAACTTACTCACCTTTTGCTTTTCCAGGAGCCAAATTGTGAAGACAACGATTAAATGCATCATCTTCAAGGTGGCTTCTGTCCTCAATGTCTGTGACTCACTGAAGAGCTTCAGTTTGTTGCTCTTGTTTCTTCGCTCGGAGGGCAGGATCATCCTGAGAGGTAGTACTTTCATTTCGCTTTGCATTTCGCTCATGTTTAGAGGGACTCAGGTCAACCAAGCCAGGATGAGCATGTTTGTTGGACGCTTGAGTCACCATGGTGTGAGCAGTTGGCATGAGAGGGATTTGGGGTGGCATGATGACAAGTGGATGGTGGATGATTGAGTGAGAGAAGGACATCGAAACCTTGGGGCTTATAACAGGTGTATCTAAAAAAGGAAGAAATCGACTTGTGTTTTTTACATGTCAGACGTGTCACATCACATCCTTTGCTGTATGCTATGCCTTGCACATCTGAATGCCACTATATGCCTTGTCACATTGCGGGCTGCAAGTTTCTTACCACCAGCAATGCAGGATTGAAAAACCATCTCAGGATTCACACACCCGAACTAAGAGCTAGGCGCTGCAGAGAACAAGCACATCGTGGACCTGGGACCCATTGGAATGTCAACAATGCCTTGGACAATAACTGGAATGATGATAACAACTCAAATTTACATGAAGATGACAACAATAGCAAAGTAGAGGATAACAATCACGATCAGGATGCAGAGGAGCACCGGAATCCATCCATGGCCCAATGTGATACCAATTGCAATGCTCCTGAGGATATTCAATATCATCCTATTATCAATGGTATGTGTATATCATGCCTGTCACCACATAGATATCTAATCTTTTCTAGGCTGCTGCTGTGATGCACATGGTAATCCACTACCTCCAGGTGCTCTGCCACCACCTTGGGAGGAACACTCGCCCTCTGATTACTCCCATTCAGCTTGCGGGAGTCATTTCTCCTTGCTGATTTGCTCTTCAGGGCGCTCAGTGTCAGCTGGCTTTAGAAGGAGAAAGTTTATATATATCATTTCTAGATGTGACTGCTGCTTTCCTATATGGAAAACTGGATGAAGAAATATATATGAAACAACCACCAGGTTTTATCAATAAAGATAAGAAAAGCATGGTATATCAATTACACCATGCACTTTATGGATTAAAACAAGCTTCATTAGCTTGGTGGAAATCATTAGATGAGTCAATGGAAAAAATGGGCTTCACACGAATACATTCAGATGCTGGTGTATTTATTTTTAAACAAGGAACCAATATAGTCATAGCGATAATCTATGTCGATGACTCAATGTTTTTGGGATCCAACAAAATCATAACATTGCGTAAAAAGCAGGAGTTTATGAATAGATGGGAATCTAAAGATCTAGGAGATCTTATTGATGGTCAATCGAAAAATTTCTTATCATTTCAGATAAAGAAAAATGGAAATATTATTACCATTGATCAAAAACCCTATTTGCATAAAATAATCCAAAGATTAGGAATGAGTGACGCAACTCACACAAATACTCCTCTTCCTACTGGATATGAACCAATTAAAAATGATCAATCATTAGATCATACGATTAGATCTCAATATCAATCGGTTATTGGTTCACTATTATATTTGATGATTGGAACAAGACCAGACATTTGCTTTGCTGTAATAAAAATGTCGCAATTTTCAGCAAATCCATCATCAGATCATTTAAAACATGCAATAGGAATGGCTAGATATTTAGCCAAATCAATAGATCTCTGCATAAAATACAACGGATCATTAAGATCTGGCTTGATGAGTTATACAGACTCAGATTGGGCTTCAGATAAAAATGATCGTCATTCCACATCTGGATTCTTTACTCTTTTATCAGGAGGAGTAGTATCTTGGACGTCTAGGAAACAAAAAACAGTGGCATTATTGTCAACAGAAGCCAAATATATGGCTCTATCTGACTGTGCTAGAGAGAATAAATGGATTAGATCTATTCTTACAGAAATCCATTTCCCTATAACAATTGCACCAATATACGGTGACAATATGGGATCTCTATTTATTGCAAATAATCCTGTTACCGAGAAATGTTCCAAACATATTGATATCAAATATCATCATATACGAAAACTCATAGATAAAAAAGAAATTGAATTACGATTCATTAAAGGATCTGAAAATCCTGCAGATATTCTGACTAAAAATCTTGGTCGAATATTATTTCAAAAATTTATACCAATGTTAGGTTTATCAGAATCATTAAATTGATTACTGATGGCCCTGGAGTAGGGCCTTAAACTGCTTTATTTTACTGCATTACAGGAAACAGTCTATCACTGTTGAGATTACTCCAGTTAAACCCAAAGACAGTTGAACAGTTGTATCATTATGGGAAAAAATAAGAAACCACGCAGTAAAAAACAACAATCAATACTAACTATTGGAGGACATTCCAATGTTGGACATGAATGCGAGTGCTCATCTCACTGCCAATTTGAGCAAACCCCACCTACACTTTCTAAAAAATCACAGCCATTGATCACAATGACTCCGGCTGTTGCCATGTGGATGGACCAAGCCCTCCAAGGACGTGATCCTTGGACATTTCCTCCTAAAGCCTTTTGGGCTTGGCAATTAAAAGAGAGGTTGTTGAGCAGCAATCATATGTCTGTCAGACATAGTTTGTCTCAGTGGTTGTCACTGTCATGAACGATGAGCTCATATGTCCGTTAGACATAGAGTCATACGTCCGTGATGACAAGAGTATTGTATCACTGTCATAGACAGTGACCAGACACCTCTCCAGGTGTTTTGAGTATTGTATCACTGTCAGAGACAGTGACCAGAGACCTCTCCAGGTCTTACTCTCATAGAGAGGAGATACTCACATGCTGTTAAGCAGGAAAGAGCAACTGAACGTATATTTTCTATCTACAGGTCTTATATACACTTTTAGTGTATGTACATATTTGTGTATAGAACTGTAATTAAATATACGTAAATAAAAGAAAATATAAATGAAAATACCCTCTAAGGGTCAAACCGGTGATAGCCGTGTTGAAGGCTATGCTTAGGGGTATTTGGGGTGAAGGTCGTTCAACAGAGGTGGAGACGCAAAGGTGTCTCTGGACACATTTCTTTTGAAGATTTTTGAAAGAATATATGCATCTCTTCTTGCAGACTTGTGAGAAGATCGTTACTAATCAGTACATGACTGTACAGATTATGGGGGGGTGTTGAACAACCTTCACTCCAAATACCCCTAAGCATAGCCTTCAACACGGCTATCACCAGTCTGACCCTTAGAGGGTATTTTCTTTTATATTTTCTTTTATTTACGTATATTTAATTACAGTTCTATACACAAATATGTACATACACTAAAAAGTGTATATAAGACCTGTAGATAGAGAATATACGTTCAGTTGCTCTTTCTTGCTTTCCAGCATGTGAGTATCTCCTCTATATGAGAGTAAGACCTGGAGAGGTCTCTGGTCACTGTCTCTGACAGTGATACAATACTCAAAACACCTGGAGAGGTGTCTGGTCACTGTCTATGACAGTGATACAATACTCTTGTCATCACAGATGTATGACTCTATGTCTAACAGACATATGAGCTCATCGTTCATGACAGTGACGACCACTGAGACAAACTATGTCTGACGGACATATGATTGCTGCTCAACATATCCTTCTCTTTCTTTATCTGACTCTCCTGAAGATTCTTTGTCCTTTTGCCTATGCAGTCCGAGCTCTAGTGGGAGGATGTGATGTGACGATGATGGGATAGGAGTATGCTGTGTATCAGATTGTTCTGGGCAATTTTCTGCTATCCAATCTGCTAAAATGGTATCACAGGTTTTCAACGACACCCGCGATGGTCTACCACTTCACTCAGAAAACCAATCTGCTATTGCACTTTCAAAAGATCATCAGTATCACGCCCGTACAAAACACATTGATATCCATTTCCATTTTATCAGTTGGATTGTTGAGGAAGGCTTTGTCAAGTTGATCTATTGCCCTACAGATGACATGACATCAGGTTTTCAGCACATTCCGCTCTGGGCGCTCTGGGCGCTTTCCCAAGCTGCCAGAGTAGCCAAAGCAGTCAAAGCACCTTACCACTTTTTTAGGCAAGGTACATCGCTCTCAGAGTCTTTTTAATGGCTCTGAAAGTACTTGGACCACTCTGAGAGGCTTTTTTTCTCTTTCTTAAGCGTTCACATACAACCAAATGCGCCACGAAAATTTATTGTTTATTACTATTTGTACCGAGAGAATGATAACGACTGAAAACTAGTGCAGAGTGCGCGGGGAGTGAGTGTGTAATAATCCACGTGAAACCGTTTGAAAACAAGCGTGTAGAGTATGTCAGAGCATTGGAAGAGAGCGAGTGGTAGTAAATGTGAAAGCGTTTGAAAACGAGCGTGTAGAGTATGTCAGAGTGTTGGAAGAGAGCGAGCGGTAGTAAACAGTGTGGTTCAGCTTCTTGCAGGCAAGCGATAGCGATGGTCAAATTCATGCGAGGGACGTTGAAGCAAATAACTAGACTGATATCAGAATATGAATGTCAAATCAATAAATCCAACAATACTGTATTCATGCTAGGTCCATAATGAAGTCCGCGTCCGGATCTTCTTCTTCTTCTTCTTCAACAAGGGTTGAGGTGCTCACAGTGCGGACTTGAGATTTGCTGACTTTGTTGGTCTTGAAAAAGTATGAGCGAGCCTTGACGATGATATTGTTCCATTGATCGTTGTTCAGCGCGCACAATGTATGGGCAAAGAGGGTTGCGCGTCGAATGCGTGTTGCTTTCTTGTTATTTGTCATTCTGTCCTTCTTTGCCTTGACAGTAATGTCGCTGTAGTTATCCGCAGAAAATTTTGGCATCTTCTCCTCCACTAGCTCACTGGTTTTCCATTGTTCAAGCGCTCGGCCAACCTAATATGATTAGTTTTATGATTGAATAGTCAAGGTAACGTACCGCTTGCATTGCGAGGATTAGACTGCTGACAGGCTTCTCCTCTTCATAGTCATTGTCATACCCTCCCACCTGCATCAAATGGCCATTCGCGAAGGTGCTGAGTACAAGGGGGTTTTCGCCAAAACCCTGCGCTGAATGTTAGTCAAGATATCCCAGTTAACGTTAGGCTTGCCTTGCTGTTGACGCCGCCAGTCCAGTTAGACCATTGATAGGCGTAGGTATAGAGGTTGCTTCCTGGCTGTATTGGTTTCTTTGTGAGATGAGCCTCGATCTGCTCGATGACAAGGTCCTTTATCGTCAGTTCACAGTTTGGATTTTCCTTGTGGAGTTCTTGAAGAGCGTTCTCCAACTTCACTGTATTTCCCTTAACCAATAATTTATTGACAGTTTCTAATGCTTTGCTTCCAATATTGTTTCGCCAGCCTTGCAAACGAGCAGTGACCTGAATCAAGAGTTAAATATGTATTTATCTCTTACTCAAATGCGATACGTACCAGCCCTAGCCACGGTCCGTCTTCCTTAACCTCAAATCTACCAGCTCCATAAACGTGGTCTATGATAGCTTGAACTTCGTCAACATTTAAATTGCTCCAAGGGTCGAGCGCGGCTGCTTTCTTGCGGGCGAGAGGAGCGACCTTTTCCGTAAACAAGGCCTGAACGTTTGTGTCGTTGCTGAGGTGCTTGAGCTTCCATTTATCATCACCATCGCGCATGTCTTTGAGCTTTCGTGGTATAGTTGGATTCTCTTCGACTTTCACGTTGGCCTACAATCTGATTGGTGCAAAAACGAAAGCAAAGATTTTAAACTCAACGTAGCCTTTCTTTGCCTTCGTGGCAATACAAGGGGTAGGGTCCGCTTTGATTGCGTTGGCCTCGACATCATCTGTTTGACCTTTGGGGATGGGCCCTCCATATTGTACCATCGAATCCAGATTGCCCGATGTCGTTAAGCTCACATCGGCCATGAGCTTGTTCACAATAGAACGGTCTGCGCGATTCATGATTACATTTTCCCACTCAGGATCAAGGCCGTGGTCAACATTGTTGCCTTNACAATGCCTTGGACAATAACTGGAATGATGATAACAACTCAAATTTACATGAAGATGACAACAATAGCAAAGTAGAGGATAACAATCACGATCAGGATGCAGAGGAGCACCGGAATCCATCCATGGCCCAATGTGATACCAATTGCAATGCTCCTGAGGATATTCAATATCATCCTATTATCAATGGTATGTGTATATCATGCCTGTCACCACATAGATATCTAATCTTTTCTAGGCTGCTGCTGTGATGCACATGGTAATCCACTACCTCCAGGTGCTCTGCCACCACCTTGGGAGGAACACTCGCCCTCTGATTACTCCCCATTCAGCTTGCGGGAGTCATTTCTCCTTGCTGATTTGCTCTTCAGGCATGCTCAGATGTCAGCTGGCAATATAGATGATCTCATGGAGTACATCGCTTGCCTTGTCCCACCCGATCAAGACCCCCCATTTTCAAACTCACGCAACCTCTACAAGACGATTGATGCTGCAAACTTGGGCCAAGTACCCTGGTGCTCCTTCACACTGTCTTATCAACCTACAGAAGGTGAAAACATCAATGACGTCCCATGGAAGTCAAAAGCCTTTGAAGTTTGGTTTCATGATCCACAAGAAGTACTCAAAGTTCAGCTATCAAATCGCAACTTTGCAAACAAGATGGACTTTGCTGCGAAGAAGGTTTTTGACACTAAAACTAAGCAACACTGCTATCAAGATTTTATGTCAGGAGAATGGGCATGGGAGCAATCAGTTCGTTGTCATTCAATCTAAAATCCCATAATCTGACTCTTATACAGGATATTCTAGCTCAAGATAAGCAAAATCACAGCACTGTCTTTTGTCCTATCTTTCTTGGTAGTGACAAGACGACTGTATCTGTTGCAACTGGGCAAAATGAGTATTATCCACTCTACATGTCAAATGGTTTAATATACAATACCGTACAGTGAGGACATCAAATGGTTGTTTTCTGTGATTGGATTCTTAGCCATTCCAAAAAGTAAGTAAGCTTTTTTTCATCATGTGACTGATTGTCTAATGATGAAATGAAGTGGATTGTGAACATGATGACTTGAAAGAATTTCGAGAGTTCTGGGGACAGAACCATTTTCCATGCGTCTTGAGCTGGCATCCTGGAGATGTTGAATGAGAATGAGGCAAACCGGTATTGCTGCATTATGCAGATGGGGTACTACTGGTGGACAATATACAGTTTGGGCCCATATATTGCAGACTACCCAGAACAGGTCCTGCTATCCTGTGTAGTGCAAGATTGGTGCCCTAAGTAAGCATTTATAAGTTTCATAACTCTAGACTCACTAACATCTGATGTAAGATGTACTGCATTCAACAAAGATCTTGATGGAAAAGTTGGAGGTCGGCATTCTCAAGAACACACTGAAGCGCTCATGGATGCTTTGGATGAGAAGGTTTTATGGTTTGATTATGGGATTGCTTCCAATATTATGGTAGTCTTCGGTCAATTCCTGGCATACTTTTACAATTCTGATGTAACCATAAGCCTTTCACACACAAATTCCCTTGTGCTGATATCATGAGCTCCTTTTGCCAGATCTCCTACATCAAATGATTAAGGGAACTTCAAAGACCACCTGGTGATGTGGGTTAGAGCTGTACATCAAGTTGGTAAATACACCTTGGGAGGGCAAAGAAAATTCTAGCCAATATTGATAGACCGTGAGTTTCATATTATGTGCTTCAATCTCAGGCTCTGACAATGCAAAAAGAAAAAGCATATCAGTAGTCCCACTATTCCCTGGCTTGCGTCGCTTTCCGAAGGAGAGGATTCAAACAGTGGACCGGGAATGTTTGAAGGTCTTATGAAAGTCTTTCTACCAGCAATCATTGGTCATGTCCCACCACAGATGGTCAGAGCATAGCCACGTTTACAGAGTTTTTGTTATAATTGTCAGAAGTCGCGTTAATCACAACAGAAGACCTCATCAAACTCGATCAACTGCTTGCTCAATTCCACATATCTGAAGGATGACCTGGCAGTTGTAGACTCGCTGCGCGACTCGGATCACCTACCTTCCATTCTGGGACCCCTCATCAAACTCCTTTCGCTTGTTGCCGAGTCCTGCGTCTTGAGTGTCCCGCATCACCGTGATGTCTTTGCGCCCAAGTTTTTCAGCCTTCTTTGCCTTCTTCTTTGCCTTCTTCTCGGCCTTCTTTGCCTTTTTCTCGGCCTTCTTTGCCTTCTTCTTTGCTTTCTTTGAAGTAGAGCTAGCTTGGAAAGCAAGTATGTCTCTTTTTTTCTCTTTTTTGTCGAGATTATTTAGTACGCTATCACAGTACCGAAGATTTCGCGCAAGGTTCTGGGAGTCGCATATCACCTAGGAATACATTCCCTTCCAGCACTTATATCTCATTTCCTTTATTCGCAAGAAAACCCAGAACTCAATGTACCAGTGAACGATATACCTCTAAGCCAGTGTCCTTGGTACATTGGCAAGGTATTTGTATACCAATCTGCTGTCGCAACATATCATGCTCCTAGTTAGTGTTGCCACCGGCTCGGCTCTGAGCCAGCTCTGAACTTAGCCGAGCTGATTTGGAGCCAAGCTGGAGCTGAATTTTCAAAGCCAGCTATAGCCAGCTCAAGCTGGCTGTAGCTGGGCCCCAGTACTGACACATAGTTAAGCACCCTGCCTTGAGTAAAGCTCCCCTGCAGTGTTTAAGCATTTAGGATGTTTAGTTTCACTCATTACAGAGTTGGGGAGTAGTGGCTGTATGACTGGAAGCCAGGGTAGGGTCTTGGCACAAGGTGAGTAAAGACTTGATCATATCTCAGTCATTTCTTGACAGATTCCCTTCAATGTAGGATCATTTGAAAGCTCCATCTGAGCTAATTCTTGACGTGTTAATTGTTTGGCACTGTGTGCACTTGATCCCGCCTGTCAAGATAAAGTTGAGTAACACCATATATTCTCTTTATCATATCTCCTCCATTTCTTGACGGTTTTGCTTCAATCCAGCACCATTTAGAAGAGATTTTGGCCCTCTTTCTCGTCGCATTGACTCCTTGATGTAGCATGCTTTTGTTCTTTTGTCATTCACCAATCCTTCATCCACATTTTATTTTACATGCACGTGGGGTCATATCTTACTCATTTGTGGTCAATTTCACTCCGATTATGTCGCTTTTTGAACCATTTTCTCTACACATGGGATTAATGCATTGCAAGCACTTTTGAGCAGGATGGAGCAATGAAACACAATAAAACCTAGCCTATTTTATCATGGTCCACTTATAGCTTGAAATTCCAATGAAAACAACTTTATCCATGTGTATGTGATAGAATTACATGCAAAACTGGGCCTACATGACTGAAGAACAGAAAAAACCAGTACCTAAGTATACAGATTTGTGAATAACAAGAAGTTGAATGTGCAGCGCATAAAGCGGTTACCACGTCAAAGAAGAGAGTGGAAGGCGCTTCTAAACGACGCAGGATAGAAGCAAAACCATTGTGAAACGGATGAGATATGATAAAAATGGTTTTGGTGAAAAGATTGATAAATAACAAAAGAACGAAAAAACGCCGCATCAAACGGTCAATGCGACGAGAAATAGGGCCAAAATCTCTTCTAAATGGTGCTAGATTGAAGCAAAACCACGGAGAAATGGGGGAGATATGATAAAAAGACATATGGTGTTACTCAACTTTATCTTGATGGGCGGGATCAAGTGTGCGCGGTGCCAAACAGTTTGCACGTTGAGAATTAGCTTGAAAAGAGCTTTCAGATGATCCTACATTGAAGGAATCCGTCAAGAAATGACTGAGATACGATCATATCTTTACTCACCTTGTGCCCAGACCCTACCCTGGCTTCCCATCATGCAGGCAGTGCTCTCCAACCTTCTTGAGGCAAGGGTAGGTAAATAAAAGCTTCAAGAAATGTCTATAATGCCTGAGGAGGCATTACCTGGGGCAGGGCATCGTCAACTTGAAAAACATAGCCAGAGCCAGCTCTAGCTGGCTCTGGCAACTGAGCCGAGCCGAAAAAGCGGCTCCGGGGACTGAGCTTAGCCGGAGCCGAGCTGAGCCGAGCTTTGGCAACACTACTCCTAGTGATGTCTCTGGCATCAGCGGACTATTCCGTGAACGAATCCGCTCAGTCGCATCATGGCGGAACAGACCTGAACGAAGAGACTGTGTATTTGTCGAACAAGATGCAAATGCTCCTGGGTTTCGAGGGATGTTTGTAGCCCAAGTCTTAGCATTTCTCAGACTCAAGCACAACGGGATGATGTATCCATGTGCTGTTGTGAGCTGGTTTTCGACAGTCGGTGAGGAGCCTTGTTCGCAAACAGGAATGTGGGTCGTACGACGTGATCGCGATGCAAACAGAAGGAAGGAACTTTCTATTATTCACTTGGACACTATATTGCATGCTGCTCACTTAATTGGGATTGCAGGTGACAAGAAGATTCCTGGTCATGTTTCTTATGCCAACAGCCTCGATGCATTCAAGACTTTCTATGTAAACAAATTCATAGACTATCACGCACACGAGATTATATTCTGATAGGTGTAGATACTAGAAAACTTGTAGTAAGGAGTTTTACAGAGCAAAGGGTGACCCAACACTGAGTATTGAGTGAGTCGTGAGACCCATACATGACGGCGTTGACATGAGTAGATCGGAAACGCTCGGGTAGGGCAAAGGGGGAACGGAGATTTGAGGTCAGTCATGGTTGAGGTCAGAAATTGAACATGTTGTGAGGAAATGGCACTCACCTTCAAAGCCAAAGTTCCCTGAGCACCACAGTCCTGAGCGCAAGTGGCCAAAGCAGTCGTTGCCAAAGCCAAGGTGGATGGAGCTGCTGGTGGTGGAGCTGGAGCGATCAAAGTGCTGTTTGCCAAAGCGGTAAGGGGCCAAAGTGGAATTTGCCGAAAACCTGATGGATTGCAGACATATTCACGAAGGCCTTACCAAATATGAAGGTCAAACATTTCGCCACAGCGCTTGGACTCGCGCGGTCTTGAGGGGGGAGTGTTGGAAGTCAACCCCACCGAAGTTGAACATGGATTGATGCGCGTGATCACTCAATATATTTATAGTTTGTTTCTATTTATATCATATGACCGTCAAAGCCGCGTCGAAACAGCGTTTCGACGATAGCTTGTCCTGTTCAGCCTATCAAAGCTGTGTTTATGTTACTTATATAAAGTAGAGTACACCTGTATCGCACCTCAGTCGTTATTGCCCGACTGAGGTGAGCTATCATATGTTTTTTGTCTATAGACACTATTACTCATTCTATTTACAGCCTGTTTGCTTTATTACAGGTACATAGTATTGAATAGAGTCGTTATTGCCCGACTGAGCCTGTTTGCTTTATTACAAGATCACCCGATCCTCACCCGCCCCCACATCTTGTGCAGATGCATACGACACAGAAACCGGTTCCCTCAATCCCAGATTTCTGCAACGGGCGAAACAATTCCAAGCAACTAGCTAAATTCCTGAAACGAAACACTTCGGCGCACTCTTTCGGAGACCTTCAGCATTGGATAAGTTTATCGCAATCTTCTTAACAGCTCTTTGTCACCAAGTGATAACTTCGCTTTTAGCTCCACGGAGCATCACACGCAAGCGGACGCTAGACGTCACGTAGCCCAAGGTTCCTACTACCTACGTTGTAGTACTTAGCAGGAGGCAGCCGCTGGCTGCCAAACCAATACCATTTCTATTCAAAAAAAAGTGGTGGTCGCGCGGTGTGCTATTCATTAGTTAAAAAACACTAGCATGTAAGGTGCCCCCAAATACGTAAGACCTGATCACACAAAGCCTACGGCCAATAACGCTGTACTTCTACTCATAACTAAGGCAAATACGTCGACAACTCGAGCGCCGCGGACATAAGGCGTAGATCCTGCAACTCGCTCTTCCGTGGCTGTGGGCATACCAATCTGTGATTGGTTGGATGGATGAACACGAAACTACATTTGTCCAGAGATGGAAACCCAGAAGCTTTCTTAATGAAGTCGAAGAGTCCGCTTTTAATGTCGTGGTTGCTACCGATCGAGAACTGAAAGATGTATAGATGATCGTTCATGAGGATAAAAGAATCGAGTGCCACTTGGTTGGTCGATTCTGGCACATAGACGACATTTGGTATGATGGAGGATAGGCAATTGTCCTTGTATTCTTCAAAGTCGTGCGAAATTGTAAGAGTTTCTCGCTTTTCCAAAACCTCTTGACGAGCAGCCTCCAATGTCTCGTTTGGAAGGGAAACGTGGCTTGAATACCACTGAGGGTTGTTTTTACGCTGGCGCGAGGGACGGAGTCGCACCATTGGAAGGAGTTCAAGGATTACTCCATCTAGAAGGCATCCCTGACCTGCAGCCTCGAAGAAAATACCAGCCGTCTTCCTCGACTCAGGAACCCTGGAAAAATATTTGTACAAACGGATTTGCTCGCGACGTTCTAGTTCCCGAAAACGGTTCGCAAGTCTCGACTTGATAGATGATGTGATAGAAGATATAATGGCTCCGCTGCACACATCCTCCCTGTTTTCGCGGCTGATGAGACAAATCTTGTGAGAAACTGCATCCATCGTGAGAGAACTGGAGTCTTGAAACAGCTTCTCGAGATCATTCGTCGTGAGTTTCAATATGTCTTTCTGAACACTTTGTCTGTATTGTTGTATCTTGCCAGAGCCCAAGTAATCGAGACATAGCCGAGGGGTTGGACCAAGTTCATCAAACACGCTAACGACGCTGTCAGGGGAAATCGTCAACCATGATGCACTGGATGTCGGCCTTAAGCACAGATGTTATACACGCTAATGAGTACAACTCACACTCGGAGGATCTCCTCGCTCTTCCATGGATTCATGATAAAAACTTGGTCTCGAACCGTCTTGTGCAAACGAGACCACCGATCTTGTCTCGGAGAGGTGCAATATATCACAAAGTGGCGGGTGGTATGCATGACAAGAGTCTTGGGAACCCCACCCTCGTCTTCATCCGAGTCCACCAAAGTCCAGACGAAGACTTCAAAATCGTGAAACTCGGCAGGAACTTTATAGACACCTTCTTCCACAAACAGATAACGTTTCCCGCGGAGGTACCATATAACGGCCTTCCTTTCAGCGAGACGTCGACGTAAAGCATAGTATATCCAGGTACTTTTCCCTACATTTATGCATAACTCAGGACGATCCATGAGAATCAGGCCTCAGGACTCACCGATTCCTGGTTGTCCTGTAATGATGGCGGCTGGTGCCAGATTGGGGTATGCAGGCTTTCTGTAATAAGCCTCGAGAGCGTTGTATATTCGTATGTATTCGGCGCGTATCCAGATCCTTGAAAACTCGAGATTCTTGATGTCGATTTCGAGAGAGTAGCAACCCTGGATGATATCGTCATCCGACTCCTCTTCCTCGCTAACATCCACGTCCATGGGTTCATCTCCACCTTGAGGTTCCTTTTCAAGCCCAGCTCCTTCCACGGGCATGGGCGGGTGGGCGTCACGCCACTTTTTCTCCTCATCTGCCATGCTCTTCCCCCAAAACATTTCATACAATTGAGCGGGTAACAGATCAGAGCGCGATTCAGGAGTGAGCTTAGACAACTCAAACTCTGCTAACCACCCCGGGCGGGAACCGACGATGGAGGCCAACGTTGATTCATCCTGTAGCGAAGACATAATGAATGGTAAGGCAATAAGAGAAGAGAGATGAAGATCGTTATATGAAATGGAATGTCTCAGACTATGTCTGAATATGACAAGTGTGGAAATTGAATATTGATGCATTGATGAGCAAGGTCCTACCTTAAACAGCCTCGCCCATGGCTTCTTTTCTGCTCGGGCAGCTTTGCGCGACAGCGGGTTCATGATGGGTTCGTTGTAAATGTTAGCCGCTGCAATGGCAAGTTCTCATCGATCATTGAGCTATGTCATAGCCCCGATCAATCATTGACAACAGTTCGACTTGTATGGCCAGGATGTCTCAACGTTGACATGACCGTGGCGAATGTATGTACTTCCCGTTCGCTCTTGGCAGCCCTGTATTGACAAGGCATTTCTTTAGACGAGTGTTAGTCCCGGGTCTAAGGACATCGTCTTAGCAGCATGCGTGTTAACGAGTGTCTTTCGATTTAAATCCATACGCAGCCGCCAAGGGATATATGTCCGAATCGACCTTGAAAAACGCCTCGCTTTCATCAACAAAAGGGCTGGAATGATGTAATGTCATGCAACGCCCAAAAAATTGTTGCAACACGTTACAATGCCGGCGGTCCATTGCGAGGGTGCAAAAACTCTACAGTAGCCTAGACGCAATGCAACTCATTACAACGCTATAAACTCAGGTGGCCCGTTGGTTCGTATTGCAAAGCGTTGCATTAACACGTCATTTATTACAATCCCGACTATTAGTTACAATCCATTAGTAGAAATAGCAGAACAGCACCGTGACGTTAGAAATTCTTCCGAGTTGATTTTTTCACTTGATTGCGAGTCTTCGGCTTGTCAGCAGTTTTCACCTCGGCACTAGCTTTAGAGCGCTTCTTCTTCGGTGGTACAGGAAACGCTGGAGGAGACAATTCGCCTTCAAACATGGCGTTCAATCCAGGGTCCGTAGGGGTATGAGATGATGTTGCTGCTTTATCGCCGGTAGCACATGACCGTTTCTTGCCAGATGTCGTCTGAGAGGCGTCTGGTGGTGCCAGTGGTGGTTGATGCGAGCATTCGGGTTCGGGCTCTTGGTTATTAGCTTCGGTGATGGGGCGTTGGTCAGGTTGCACTCTTGCTGATGATTGATCAAGTTGAAGTGTTGGTGTTACAGGACGTGCAAGCGGACGAGGCTGTGGCCTTGGCGGTTGATCAGCTGGTGCAGGAGGAGGCTGTACCATCTGCACTGGCGATTTGGCTCGAGCTGTCTGGGGTATATGTGTCGGTTGGAGGAGCTGAGGATCGATGCGGCTTTTGCTAGCTGTAATGCACGCATTTTATGAGTGGTCTCATTATCTCAAAGGTGCGAAGTGTCATGACCTGACTTCAAAGCTCCGTTTTCACTAAGACATTTTTATTACTTTCTTTGTATTTTACATATGCTGTAGCCAAACATTAGTCAGTTGGCGTCTATCTTATCTAGTCAGCGCTAAGATTAGATTAGATTAGATTACGGACTACTGGAACAATGACTCATTAGATATGACACAGGCTTACCAATGCGCAGCAACAGAGGCCAATTATGTAGTTCCTTTGACTCATACTTACTCAGTGTAGATACTATTATTAGAGTGGTGCACAGACCACCCTTGTAGTATATAAACTGAGCAATTATCACCCAGAGTCCTCAGTCAAGTTCTCTCGGGTTTCTAACCTACTCTCCTTTACTCCTCCTCATAAGTCTATTGTTGGGGCCCTAAGCCGTCATGGCAAGGGTAGTCCTGATAGTAGAACTCAACTACATTTTTGCTTACTGCCCCACTCTTTACTAGAGCATCACACTCGTGCCCAGACCCTTGGGCTAAGGGGATCACACTTGATATCTGGGGGATCACACACTCATCTGCTGAGTCTAAAGCATTATTTGTTGTTGGACAATAAAACCATCACCCCTGGTTCTGTGAGACATCCATAAAAGTCTTACCTTACATTCCCGGTCTACGCAAACCGAAGTACCTAACCCGGTAGATAGGGTTACCTGTGCACAGGATACCAGTGCTGAAGTAGTGACATGTTACATCACTCGCATCGTAGGACCAGCCTCACCAGCCCCTGTGCACATTAAATTGCCCTGGTCTAGGCCTCTGAAGGCTATACACTTAAATACTTAGTTACTATATTTGTAGTCCTTGGAAGTAGCTGTTGCTTGACCACGCGCTTCTGAGAAAGGCCGTACTCATTAGGAGTATAGTGCTATCTGGACAACCGTTTGGCCCCAGATTAGTATTAGCTTCAAATCTATAAATAGCAACCTCAATACTTGTACCTATATTGTACTAGCACTGCAGGGAGGGTTGTGGACCCTGAGTGCATTCCCAAATAAGTGACAGGCCAAGACCTCCTTCACTTTATGTACAAAAATAGAAGACAACAATCTTCAGGCTATTTTTAGGAGACACAGTCTCATACAGCAAAATAGATAACTTCTGGCAAGAAGTATTTGGGGTACCTTATCAGGAAGACCCTGAACCAACTGGTGACCTTGATCCAAATGACGATGGATTTCAAACCAATCTGTTTGCATCATCAGATCAAGAACTGGACGTACCATCTGAACCAGAGTCACTCCCGGACTTAACCGAACCACCACATATCTGGGAACCCACACCCTTCCAGATATTAGTCCAGAATCCTGCGACCCTTCACATCAATAACCTTTTCAACTCCGATGCAGATTTCATCAGAGAAGTCGCACCCGCTTACATCACACCATCACCATCACCACCACCTCACACCGCATCACTTTCCCCTTTTACACCACCCTGAACTATCGTCCAATGTCTGACGCAGGCAGCGACAATCTGATATCTGCACAACTGTTGCAGATGTTACACAATCAAAACACGACCATACAACAGTTGCAGGCGCAGCTGTTAATACTCCAAAATAATAATGCCGCCGCAGCACAGCAGGCAGCATTACCACTGGCTGCCCCGGCCCCAATAATCAATATACCAGAAGGGACGGTATTTAATATTCCCACACCCGCAGGTGGAAATGGGGCGCATCAAAAATAGATGTTGCCAAGCCACCAGTGTTCTCTGCCAAAATGTCGGAGGTCATGAACTTTATCAATGCATGCTGGCTATACATACAGCTGAAGATGTCCAATGCTGAGGATGAGGACAAAATTCTCCTCGTGTTGTCATACATGTTGGAAGGATTTGCAGTAGATTGGAGGGACAATTTATTGGAATTAATAGAAGATGGAGATGACGTTGTTCTGGAAATGCTGGAACAATTTTACAGACAGATCCAAAGGGACTTTGGAGATATGGACAAACAGTTGTCCAAGATATTGGAATTGCGCACCATGTCACAGGGCACATACACATGCAAAGAACACATGCAAAAGTTTAAAAAAGTCGCACATGGCACAGGGTATCAGGGAAGGGCCCTGATAGAAGAATTCAAAAGGAGTTTGAATGCCAGTCTCTGAAAAAGGATAATGGAGGCTGATGAAGTACCCAAAACCATCGATAAATGGTACAGAAGATCGGTCCATCTCAACCGCCAATGGAGACAAGCAAAGGCTGAAGAACAATATTATTCTTCGAGGAACAGTAACTCCACTAAGAGGAGTGAAGGGACCAAAGGCCCTGGATACAGCAAAGCCAGTAGGAACTGGCCAGCCTAAACCTCAATGGACTTTTAATAAAGCATCGGGATCAGTGAGTCAGAACCGATTGGGAGCTGGGCCCTCCTTGAGTAATAATACAGCAAACAGGCCACAACAAGACTCCAATGCAATGGATGTCAACTGAACACAGCGCCTGCTGATGCACTGCTTCAAATGCGGAAGAATTGGACACATCGCCTGGAACTGTAGATCCGGACTGGACATTAGAAGTATGTCTTTCGAAGAAATGAAGGATTACTTCGCAAAGGGCAAATCTTTAAAAGAGGAAGAGAGTCAGTGAGTCCCACACTTGACTCTCACAATAGATACAATGTACTTGTTGTGGAAAATGGACTAACTACAGAAACGGAAGTCTCGGTGATGAGCAGTGTTCCGCAGTGACTGTGTAGAGTCATCGTCACGTGTATGCGTTAAGCTATGCGAGAGAAGTCCTACCAGCGCTGGAACTATATACGCACTGAACCCATGGCTAACTATCTGACACCATTACTCGTCCAAACGCCTTCGCAGTCAAGTCCCGCGCTCATCCGCAATGCAAACTGTTCAGAGTCGCAAGGCAAACCCCCGAAATACCGCATGCAAAACCAGCACTACCCGACCGCTAACAAGCTCTAACCTATCGAAGCGACAGGCAGACAGGGGGGGGGGGTTTGTGAGCTAGGTAAAGTTTTCCCGTCAATTCCAGTTCCAGAGATCAACTGCGCGAATGTATATTGAACGGATGCGAAAGGATGCGAAAGATGCGAAAGAATGCGACGGATGCGATAGATGCGAAAGAATGCGACAGATGCGAAATAATGCGAAAGATGCGAAATAATGCGGCGGATCACGAATAACGCGCGCGGATAGCGCAAAATAGATAAACGGAGTACTCAATGCGCGCGGCGGTGGCGTGATGATGACCGGGTTTGGGCGGAAGTGCGTAGGGCGAAGTTTGTCAGGCAATGGCAATGGCGATGAGTAGCTCAAGTTTTTACGCAAGTTGGGCTTTGGCAACGGCTGCAACGACGCGGAGAGGAATTTCTCAAGAGACCGAGAGAATGAAAACGAAGCGAACGCAAAGGGGAAACTTGGATGGATAGGGTAGATTATTTTTTACTACGAAACATTGTGGTTTATATACTTTTTACTACGCTACTAATGTGAAAAGACTATGAAACTCTTGCAACTTTTTCTCCGTGTACGCGCGTCGTCTTGCTGTCCCAATCCGTTATCTTGAAAGGCTCCCTCCAATGCGGCTTAGTACGCGAGCATTTTCTTAGTATTTTTCATCCGGCTGCCACTCCGTAGCGGAACCCTGATCGTATGGTTGTTGTCCCTAAGGGCGTTTGAATATGAGTGCGGTGGCTGACGATCGAGCTCCGGTGTCCCTATTGATTACCGCTGATGTTTTCCCTGGTGACCGCAAACCTGTTAACGGAATTCTTCCGATCGTTCTCCATATAGCCTTCCCCCTTGTATTCTTCGATCGATGCAAACCGCCGTGAAGATTTCGTCCCGGTATCCTGGGTGGACTAATGATTCCTCCGTCGATCGTATGCGGATGTAGGTTTCGATCGTGGTCCCCAGAAAGCTAACTTGCCTATCCCGGAAGTGGCAGTGCAGAGCTATCGCATGCGACGGTAACTCTCGATGTGGCAGGTCCGTTTAGTCAGCGCGGTTTAGCGGATAATGTGATTTTGTGCTCAGTAGTCGTCAAGCGCGACAGCGCTCGCTGCTAGCGCGAAAGGGGGCGGATTATGCTGCGGGTGCGTGCGATGATAACCGAGTTTGCGAGGTCTGCGGAACTGTAGCGCATCAGATAGTTAGTGACGGGGTTCAGTGCATGTGTATAATCCCAATGACGATAGGACTTCTCTCGCATAGCATGGCGCATATACGTGATGAGGTCGCTACATGGGTCACAACGGGACACCGCTCATCACCGCGCCAACTAGCGTCGATCACTTGAAAACTACCGTTGAACGCCATCCGCCGCATTAAGATTAGCCATGACACTGCCACTTCCGCGCTAGATAAGCTCGCGCCCGAAATACCGCAATCGAGACCATTTTAGCCACGTGTCAACAAGCTATAGACAGAATTGGTTAACCGGAGGAAAATCTTCACCAATGGTAGCGTCAATCAGCAGCCAAACACAAAACGTACAGTTCGGGAGTAGTGGCAACAGGGACAAACCGCGCTAAAAGCATATACCAACGCTTATTGCATAAGACACCGGAGGTCGATCATCGGCTATCGTATCCATCAACGGTCAGGATCTTGATACGGGTTTGCAACAGGGAAAACAACTAGCAAAATGCTCGCGCACTAAACTACATCGGACGGCGCCTTTCAGGAGGACAAATTGGGATAGTAGGCCACCAAGCATGACAAAGAGGAATTTGGAGTCCACTCGTATCAGTAGGAAGTAAAAAGTATATATATCATCTTGTTTCGTAGATAGAAGATAACATACTGTACCACCACACTCATTTTATCACCTTCCTTCTTGACAATCAATAACCTTTATCTCTCATTTCACGCCTGCCACTTCATTGAGTCAGACGTCAAAACCAACCACACTCCCTTTATTCGTATAGTGCCTCTTCCATCGCATATCGGTCTCGTCCGTTGCACAGCATCATTGCCGTTGCATCTAGGTCTCACCCATTGTACCACTTCGCGCCCGTCGCATATCTGCCTCATCCGTCACCCCACAGCTATTACTTCACACTGCGCATCTGATCGTCATCGGATTGACAGGAACTTCTTTGACAAAGCTCACAAACCCCGCACTTCCTGTCGCTTTGATAGGTTTTAGTGTTATTATATTGGCTGCCCCAGTGAGGCTTTTTCAAAGAAAATTCAGCCGTCAACTCCGCCGGAATCACCTCGCGAGCGGGAATTTCCCGGACACCTCGCAGTATCACTGTCCACTGGCAACGTAGTCGCCGATTGGTACAATTCGCTAAAACAAGGAGCCGAGACCGCGCAGCAGCTACTACATCAGGACCTGGGCAAAGCTCTCACAGAAATATTCAAGCATACTAGCACGTTCAGTCGCCAATCCAGCACTTTACACTCCCCCACATGTCCTTGTGGAGGCCAGGTAAAGTCCCTGCACTCCAGGGACTGTCCAGGTTCAGTCCAGGCACAAGCAAGGTCATTGTAGGAAATCCAGGTTCAGTCCTTGTAGAGTCCAGGTACAGTATATATTCTGCAAAAACAGTGTTTAGACACATTGTCTACATTCTCCCAGTAATTTACACTCCCCCACATTGATCCCTGGACTCCCTCTGGACTCCCATGGGAGCCCACAAGGAGTCCCTGCTATCTTTAGGGATCACCTCAGCTGGATATATAACTGATTTCTTTTCAGGGGAGTCCCCATTGATTCCTGGCCATGTACACTACAAATGATCATCATAGAACTTTACACTCCCCCATGTGTTGTACCTAGACTCCTGGTACTCATCCAGAGTAGCAGTTGAAAATCCAGTCCAGTCTTGTTTTTGGCTCAAACTTGGAGACCAAGACAGCAGGACCATCAGCAACCTACCAGCACCTACTATCACATGCCAGCACCCTCACCATCTCACCTGCACCTTGATTGTTACCATTTTGATTCAGTAGATATTATTCAAAGAATAGAAGGCAATCAAATATAAATATAGTAAGCTGCCATGCCTATCCCTTAGCATCCATTTCAAACTCTTTTTCTCTAAGTCATTTTAGATTGGTTTTATTAAAGGCAATAACCAAATATCTGAGATAAGATAATGGTTAGATTAGATTAGATATTGGATATCAGGCCTGATTATGTAGTTACTATGACACAGACAGAACCTATCTGTCCATTATGTTTGACTCATACAAACTACTATCAGTATTGGGTTCCACAGCTATTAGGGTTATAGGGTTTAGTGCACAGACCATCCTGGAACATCTATAAGCTGAGCAACAAGCACTGAGAGTCCTCAATTGAGTTCTCTTGGGTTTCCCCTTAGTCAACTAGTCATCTACCCTCCTGTACTTTCAGTCTACTATTAAGTGGGGCCCTTAGTTGTCATGACAAGTGTCCTGATAAAAACAGATTTGTTTGTAACAGAGAAACAATCTTGCATCAAGTCTTTACTGGCTTGCCTCAAACCCTGTGCAAGTCACCATAATTATAATTTTGATTCAAGTCCAACATTGCTGAGGCTTAACAGTGCCAACATTGTCTCAAAATTAAGAAACAACTGATATCTCAGCACATTCTTTGTTTACAGACATTTGAATATCACTGCCACTGAGAGTAAACTGCAATTTGCATTAATAGAACATGTCATGAATCTGACTTTGGTATGGCATATCAGCATTGTCAAACAAAGCTTGAAAGAATGGCTTATATCTCAGGAAGTTCTTTGTTTACCAATGTTTGTATGACATCACTGGCATCAGACTTAACCCCTCTACAACTTTTGTTAATAAAACATGTCATGAAAGTGACTTTTGTACCTCAGTATGCTGTGGCTGTGCCAAAAATGCGAAGTTATGATAGTATTTTGCAATTATATCAATGAATACTGGGTTTACAGGTGTTTGGTTTTCATATTCAGGGTCAAATTCACTCCCTCTACATTTTTTGTTAATAGGTCATGTGATAATTCTCACTTTTGGAAATCATGAAAAATGTGACAGTTATTGTGACAATCAAGTGTACTTAGTACTGTGGGAAAATGTACATCTTATCTAACTTATGTAATTAATGTATATTCAATCTTATCTACAATACTAAAACTAATCTACTTATGTAATTAATCTCTATATCACATGATCTGGCTTACTAATCAAATTTCAAAGAGGGGGAATGGCAGAAACTGGGTGCTGCCAGCTGTCTTTATATACCTGTCTGGTGTGCACAGACCATCTGCTGCTGGTCACATGATGGCTGTGACAGTCAGGACTGTGACTCACATGTGATGGCTTCAGCAGTGCCTGGACTCCAGGGACTCCCTGCCCAGTCCAGGTGCAAGGACTCCCTGGAATTGCAGGACTAGTCCTTGCAAAATGCAAGGAAGTCCAGGCACAGTCCAGGCACATTCCACATCCATTTTGGCTGGGTTCCCTGCCAAATCATGATATGTGGAAATGCAAGGACAGTCCAGGCACTGTGCCTGGACTCCACGTGGACTCCATGAGGAACACGTGGGGGAGTGTAAAGACCTCCACCAATCCCGTCGCAACTTAGGTCTATCACTGGAGTTTCAGTGAAACGAAAATATCAATAGGTTACTCACGCAATCCGCAGCATCTTCCTCACGCACAGCCAGTTCCGAGACAGCGGATCAAAGCACACCTTGCGTTTCACAAGACTTCACGCAACCAGTGGACAAACAAGACAGCAATCGCTCCAGCAGCCCGCCCACTACATCACCATCGATAAGCCTGCACCCATCGCCTCCACACAATAAAATCGCATTCAGTAGCCTTCCCGCCGATTTCTACAGTTCTAGCCCGCTCGCAGACCTATTTCGCCTGTCACAAACCGCACAAGTTATACCAGTCGCAATGGCAACCAGCTCGGATTCGCAAAAATCAATGCCAACGCAATACAGTCCATCCGCGCCACGCTTCGTTTCCACGCAGCCACGATGCCTGCCACGCTATTTCGCAGAACTAGAAATATTATTCCGGGAAACAGCTGTAACAGATGATGAAGACAAGAAAACCTACGCGCTCCGCTACTTGGAGGATACGGAATATGAGCTATGGGGGATCTGTGGAAACCTTTCCTGCACCAGCGATGTACGAAGCTTTCAAAGCGTCGATCCAAAAATTATACAGCGGCGTTATCAGCGAATGGCAGTACACACAGGATCATTTAGAGCGGCTAATCGAAGAAACCCTAAGGCTCGGCATTAAAACCGCGGAAAGCCTGTGCAGCTATTACCAGCGGTTTTTAGTAATCACAAAGTACCTCATTAGCCACGAGTGGCTATCCGTACGACAGCAAAGTGAATATTTCTTCAAGGGATTCCAAGTGGACGTAGCCACAGAAATGTATCGATGGATGCGGAGCCAGTTCCCCAACGTGCTTTGCGGCGACCCCTTTTCATTAGAACAAACATTAGCGGCGGCCCAAGAGGTAATTCAAGGCCAATCCTTCTATGACAAGCTCATTAATAAAACCGTGGGTCCGTTGTACGCTATCAAATCCGAATCCCCCGCGCCGCCTACATTCAAGTCGGAGCCACCCACGGCCACGCAGTATGTCAAGCAAGAAGACATGGCTGCAATGTTCGAAAAACTAAGTCAAAGTATGGTGATGTCGCTAACACAGGTAATGACAGCCAACAATCGCGCGCCGCAAACTCGCTTGTACGGGCCCCCAGGGACAGGCACTAATGCAACACCGCTAGGAAACCGCGGATGCAATTTTTGCGGAGACATCGCACATTATATAAGCCGCTGCCCGGAAATTGAGCGATACATGGCAAACGGGAAAATCGCAAAAAGCGCGGACGGTTGCGTCGTCGCGCCAACAGGCAGCTACATCCCGCGATACAACCAAGGGAATACTTTAAAGGAGAACGTAGACGAATATCACCAACGCACAGAGCCAACCTCGACAACAGCGAGCATCCGGCCCGCAATGTATTATACCGCACGTAACAACAATACCAATATGCTCTCAACCGCTGCCCCCGTCATGGCCTACCACACCACAGTCGAGGACATGCGAGACGAAGAAGAACAGCTGCAGCGTAGACTAGTCGCGTTGCAAATGCGGAAGAAGACGGTATTGGATAGGGTAGAGATTCCGCAGCGCGCGAAGGGAAAAGAAGTAGTTTCCACAGGAACTAGGGACACGGAGAGGCCAACAGAAATTGTATCGCCCAAAGTATCAAAGGAAACACCCACGGCACATCCATTCGCCAACATCTGCGACGCCAACTACCAACCGCCTTCGGATTGACCATACGCCTCACTTCCGAAGCACCACGACGCGACATACACAACCCTTTCGCCGGCGCAAAACGAAAAATTGGTACAACACGTCTTCAAACACACATTGCAAAGTCACGCAACGCATATGAGCTACGAGGAGCTACTGGCAGTATCGCCAGATCTCCGTGCCAAGCTACACGAGTATTTAACTCTGCGGCGTATTCCGGTCCCGGCGCAAGCAACTCCCGCAACATTTGCGGACATGCACCTATACGGCGCCAACACCGTGCGCGAAGTATACGCCATGCCAGACTTAGCCGAGGCCTTTTATAGCGTTGAGGGACCCGGCAAACCTCGCCTACGAGTCGCGAAGGAGTCACAACAAATCCGCTGCGTACAAGGACTGATAGATGAACGCGCAGAGGTTGATTGCATAGTGGACCCTGGATGTTCAATAATCTGCATGTCCGAAGTGGTTTGCAACCAGCTTGGGATCCCATACAACCTGACAATTAAAATAGATATGGAGGCCGCAAACAGTGAAGTAGACACGTCGCTCGGAATTGCTAACAATATCCCGTTCCGCATAGGCAACATCAATTTATACTTCCAAGTCCACATTATCCGCTCCCCCACCTACGACATCTTGCTCGGCCGACCATTCGACGTGCTAACGCGCTCAATAGTACACAACTATAGCAACGAGGATCAGACCATCACGATCCACGATCCAAACAGCAACGCGGTAGTAACCATCCCAATGATGCCCCGAAGCCGACCCAAGTACCATATGCGCGACAAAGAACAGGCAGATTTTCAGCAGACCTCAAGGAATTGATGCAAACTCATGGAGAGGTAGCTTGTATACTAACAATGGACTCGCTAACAAGCTCCAACCTATCGAAGCGACAGGCAGACAGGGGGGGGTTTGTGAGCTAGGTAAAGTTTTCCTGTCAATTCCAGTTCCAGAGATCAACTGCGCGAATGTATATTGTTATGGACGATGCCCTTGTCGTGGTTCGTTCTAAGTCAACAGCGACAAGCAGAGTCTCGGTCCGCTCCCAGCCACTGGACAAAGAGTTCAGACGCTAAGTCAAACGATGATGAAGGTCTTAAGAGCGACGAGAAAGAAGAGCGTCGAGTCGATCGAAGTTGAGAGCAAAACTCGTCTAAGTTGGAACTAGAGTTACTCTACAGTACATGGGGTTTATATACGATCAGAGAACAAAGGAAACTATGAAGGGAATGAAATGATAGCTACCTGAGAAAGGAAATATGAAGGTGGCTATGAAAGGAGATAGCGTCCAAGCTATACAGTGCGCAGTTTAAGGGGAAATGATGGATATGAAGCAGTCCGCTGAGACAGGAGGCCAAAACGAAGAGGAAACTGTAACATTACCCCCTTCGTATGCGAGAAGTCACCGACTTCTACCATGCCGATGTCCATGCGTGATCCTGCCGTGACTCGAGCCAAGTGACGATATTGCCCAAGTCCGCTGCTGCCGTCTCAGCCCGCCATTGGAGGCTTCGAACTGCTAGTTGCAGTTGTTTTGCCTGCGCTAGAGCTGAGTCTCTCTCTTCAATAGTGAGGGAGTGAGGGTCGGTGGTGATGGTGAGCCCGGTGACAAAATCCAAAGGCTCGGCGAACTGGTTGTAGAGGACGAGGATTTCAGCGAGGCTGTCGCTGACATTTTGGAGCATTGCGTTACGAGGGCGAACGACGATAGGAGGTGCGGTGGCGGCGGGCGGTAGGTTCTACGAGTTCTGCAGGGTGTTCGTGCAGTTCAGGGAGGTCGGCAAAATCAAAGTCGTCGATGGTGACGGTGGTCTCGACAAAGACCTCGAGGGGGAAGTCGTGGGCGGCGGCGACGAAGGGCGAAAGGAGATTTACTGGTTCAATATAATAGTGGCCACATGCGGTGACCAACAAGGCGAAGGCGAGGGCGGCGAAGTAAGCGATGGCGGTGAAGAAAGACATTGTGCGAGTGTATGAAATTGGGGATCTGGCACTGCCAAAGGCGTCCTTTTATGTTTAATTGAAGACTTCGTCATCCCAACTGACAGTTCGGAGTTCTCCATCCGGGGCC
The DNA here is from genome assembly GCA_020011035.1 of Amanita subjunquillea. NCBI lineage: Eukaryota > Fungi > Basidiomycota > Agaricomycetes > Agaricales > Amanitaceae > Amanita > Amanita subjunquillea. The sequence continues at coordinate 110,540 of JAEBUT010000058.1, forward strand.
CGGGTAAGTGAATGTGGACGCTCTGATGCTGGGAACATATTCGAGTTCTTCATCAGATTCTTCTGATTCGCTTAGCTCGTTCCTGGTAGTGATGGAGATTTCATTCTCAAGGTCTGTGTCTGGTTCAGGAGCGATGTCCTGTGGCGCAATACTTTCTGGTGAATTGGGTATAGTAGGTCCGCCCGTGCTGTCAAATGCGTCTAAGAAGTCGAGGCTCTCCAATACTCTGTTGAGGTTTGAGATTGCGTCTGGGAGTCGTCGAGCAGCAGTCCATCTGGCGATTTCCATTTCTTTGCTAGCGTTGCTTAACCGTTCTGCAAAGTCAAATAGTATAGGGTCCTCTCGGCGAAGGGCCACTTTGGCGTATATATCGTTGGTGTGGTTTAAAGGTCTGTTGGGCGACGGAAGGTAAGGTGACATTGCGTCTGGATAGTATGGTAATTCTTCCGGATCGAATGTGAGATCCATATATTTCGGAAGGTAATGTAATCGGGCATTGAATGGGATTTCAACATGTCCTTGTGGGTGCGTCACATGTCCGTTAGAAAGTCTGGGAGTCTTGTAGGCAATTAATCGGGTTGCTAGGGTTCGAACGAAGTTAACTAATTGAGGTGGTTCTAAAGTGTTGATCGGAGGATAAGGAATGGGAAATGTAATGATTCGTCCTTTGAAGCTTTCGTATGGTTTCAGGGAGTATCGTCCTCGAGTGGAACAGTATTTCTTCGTGTATCTGATGTTTTGTTTGAGAATTTGGTGGTTGCGATAGCGAGACATGGGGTTTCATAACTGTCTTCTGAGCTTATATGCTTTTAACACCTCCGCAGCATTGCTTAGATTGCGCTCGGGTTCCCAGGAGTTGTCATTCGGACCGTATCCCTTCCATCTAACCAGATATTGATATCCTGCTCCGCGTTTTCGATGTGTGAGAATCGCTTCCACCTCAAACTCTTCTTGTCCGTTTACAAGATCAGGGGGTGGAGTAGTATAATTCGGTCCATGCGTTTCAGTTTCTCTATATGGCATAAGGAGTGACGTGTGAAAGACTGGGTGAATGCGCCATTGTTTCGGTAACTTGAGCCTATACGTTACTGGTCCTAGGACTTGTTCAACTACAAAGGGTCCTTCTCGTTTGGGCACCAGTTTCCTAGATTGATATGGTATGTTGAGGTTTCTATTTTCGAGCCACACTTTATCTCCTTGTACGAATTTGATTGCTTTGTCCCTGACTCGTCGCGCAACCATCTGTCTTGCTAGTTCGTGTGCGGCTAGTGCTTCTTCTCTAGCTTTTCGTAGTAGCTGTAGGCGTTCCTCAGCAGCAGGTGTTGTCATTTTTTGTACAGCGGTTGGTAATGCAACGGGATCTGTTCCATACATGAGTTGAAATGGGGAGGCTCTAACTGAGTCATGATGTCGATTATTATGAGCAAATTCGGCGATTGGGAGTAGTTGTTTCCATCTATGGGGTTCGTTCGCGCAAAATATTCGAAGGTATACTTCTAGTTCTTGATTAACGCGTTCTGTTTCTCCATCGGTCTGTGGATGATAGGCTGTGCTCATTCTGTGATCGATCCCTAGCGTCTTTCTGATTTCCTGGAAGACTTTAGCCGAAAATTGTGGTCCTCGATCCGAGATGAGTATATTGGGTAGTCCAAAGCGTTTGAATATCTCTGAAATGTAAAGATCAGCTGTTCCTAATGCGTCAATGGTTTTCTTGCAAGGAGTAAGAATTACCCCCTTCGTAAGACCATGGTCCACCGTGACCAGAATCGAATCATATCCATCTGCAATAGGAAGATCTGTAATGAAATCCAACGTGACTTGTTGAAAAGGGCGAGTCGCTTTGGATCCAATAGGTAGAAGAGCCGGTGTGTTCGGATGAGTATTCACTTTCATCTGTTGGCAAGTGGCGCAACCTGTAATCCATTCTTTGATGTGTCTATACATTCCTGGCCACCAGTAATCGCGTTGGAGAAGTTCAAGGGTTTTCATGCGTCCTGGGTGTCCAGAGGTAAGCGATTCATGAACTGTCTTGACGATCTGTGTCCTGAGTGTTCCGTTATCCGGGATGTATGCTCTATCAATGTATCGAATGATTCCATCAACAAACGCCCAGTCCTGGAGTTTGGATTTAATCGGTGGAGCGCGTTGAGTTTCAATTACTTCAATAATTGTTTGCCCAAAGCTGTCGAGTAACGTAGCATTCTTGATTTCTTGGGCAAGGTCTGTGGCGATGAGACGGATGAACTTGTTGTCTGGCAACATTGTCACATCGTCTTGAGCATCCTCGCCTTTCATGTGATCAGGTCGGCGAGAAAGGGCATCTGCTTCGAACATTTTAGTGCCAGGTACATGTTCAATTTTCAAATCGAATTCTGAGAGCATCATGGACCATCGTGCTTGCCAAGGAGTTAATCGTTGGGGTGACCGATAGAATATAAGATTCTTATGATCGCAGTGAACCACTATAGAATGTGGCGATCCATGAAGTAAATGTCGCCATGCCTGTAGTCCCTTAATGATTGCTAGAAGTTCTCGATCGTAAATCTGGTAATTCTGCTCTGTAAGCGTCAAGGCATGCGAAATAAATCCACATGGATGAAGCGTTCCGGTTGTATCTGCTTGTTTAAGCACTGCTCCAGTGGCTTTATTAGAGGCGTCCGTCTGGAGGATAAATGGTCGAGTGGGGTCGGGCATGCGTAAAACGGGCATGGAGGAGAACTTGTTTTTAAGCTCCTCAAATGCTGTCTGACAAGTGGTCGTCCAGTCAAAGAGTAAACCTTTCTTTGTTAGATCTGTCAACGGTCTTGCTATGGCAGCAAAGTTGCCAATAAACCTTCAATAAAAATTTCCAAAACCAAGGAAGGATCTGACTTGTTTAACTGTTGTTGGTGTTGGCCAGTCGCGAATTCCTGCAAGTTTAACAGGATCCATTTGAATGTGTCCAGGTGTAATAATCATGCCAAGAAATTCGACTTCTTGAACGCAGAATTTGCATTTCTCGAGTTTCAAGAATAAGTCGTTTTCCTGTAGGCAATTCAAAACGCGTTCTGTACGCTCTCGCATTTCTTCTTTTGTTTTTGCACAGATCAAGATATCGTCCATATAAATGACGAGCCATCCTTCGTTTATCATATCCTGGAAGTACTCGTTCATCATCATTTGGAACGTCGATGGGGAATTGCAAAGACCAAAGAACATGACTGTTGGTTCATACAATCCTCGATTGGTTATGAACGCTGCTTTCCATTCATCACCTTTTTTGATTCGGACGTTGTTGTATCCCCAGCGCAGATCAAGTTTGGTAAAATAATTTGCGCCTTCTAATTTCATCATTAAATGAGGTCTTTACACTGCCCCCCCTATTCCGTGCGGAATCCGCGGATTCCACACGGATTCCACATGGATTCCACATTGTCCTAACATCTAATAGAATGGCAGTACCATTCCGCACAGAATCCGTGCTGATTCCACACTGATTCCGCACGGAATGGTGGAATTTCCGTGGAGAGTCTGAGTGGACATTCCGTGTGAACTCTTTTTCGGCATATGCCGTAGCGTCACAAGCACAACAGCGACATCACACATCCCCATTGTGATGTCACACGTCGCATGTCACGGGTCACCTCACACTACACCGTGACATTACACATCACCCTCCCACTGCCAACACATGGCTCGCACTCGCTGATCGCAGCACAACGCCGCCATCACTTCGCCACCAAAGTCAAGGAGTGGCCACAAGCGAGCAATATCGGAGGCATCGGAGCGATCCACGAAGAAACGGAACGCGAAGAAGCAACGCGCCGACGATGATGGAACTGAGGGCTCCTGGTGCGTGTGCAATTCAGCGGGCGAGCACATACTTACTACCCCAGCAGGACAACGACCACGCATGGGAACGAGGAAGAAATTGAATCAGCAAGGGCCCCAACCAGGTATGTCAGCGTCAGATTTTTTTTCTTTTCTGATATGTTTCACCCTACCACCCTACCCACCACGCTGCTACGTTTCGCCAACGCCCCGCCCCTCCCACGTCACGCGTACTCACCACCCAATGAACCACCGCTCCACTCACCACCACAATTCACCACACCGCCCTGCCTTTCCGCCCATCATGCCACACCATGCATCACGCCACGTATCACACCACGCTGCGCATCGCACCGCGCATCATGCCACGCCGCCAACCACCCTCAGGTACGTTGGCTCGCTTTTCATTTTATTTGTATATCCTCATCGGTTAACTCCCATCATGCCCTTCTGCCCATCATGCCACGCCGCCCATCATGCCACGCCACCCACCATGCCACCCACCACTGCAAACCACACCACCCTGCCATTCCGCCCGTCCCGCCACACCGCGCATCACGCCACGCATCACATCATGCTGCGCATCGCATCGCACCGCATCGCGCATCGCGCCACGTCGCGCATCATGCCACGCCGCCGACCACCCTCACCAGGTACGTTGGCATGCTTTTCATTTTTATTTGTATATCCTCATCGGTTTACTCCCGTCATTCCCTTCTGCCCATCATGCCACGCCGCCCACCATGCCACCCACCACCGCAAACCACACCACCCTGCCATTCCGCCCATCCCGCCACACCACGCATCACCCCACGCCATGCATCTCGCCACGCTGCGCATCACCCCACGCCATGCATCTCGCCACGCTGCGCATCACCACGCCGCACATCACACCACGCTGCGCATCACCACGCCGGCCACGCATCGCGCCACGCCGCGCATCACGCCACGCCACCCATCGCAATTCACCACGCCACCACACCATTCCACCTGCCACGCTACGCCGCCCACCACGCTGCCCACTCCAATTCACCACTCCCCCCCCCCTGCCATGCTCCCGCATTCCCAACGCCCACTCCTGAACTGCTGCCCATCTCGAATGAACCACCAACTAGGTAAGTTGCTCAGACCTTTTTTATTTATTTACATTCTCATTGTTTTATGCCACCATGCCATTCTGCCCACCACCACAACACCACTATGTCTATCTTACATACCTTACATACCACCTTGCTGTATATATGTATGTATATGTATCTTGTGTAATAAAATTACTTTGAACTACCTGCTGTCATACCTAATGTGTATTACCACCATGCCTCAATTTATTTGACTGTACCATCATACCCACTGTGAACCCCTACCCCTGTGTTATAGACCAAGAGCAGAAATAGTATTACAACAGAGTGGCATTTCTGTTGCACCACCTGAACGCCATCGATCATCAACAATTCAGTTTCTAAGCATGAAACCATTTCATGCTTCAGGACGTGCTCGCTGTTCTGATATGCAGGCTGCATCTGGCAGTATGGAGAAACAAGAACTGGTTGTAGATGAAAATACAGATGGTGGCAGTGAGTATACAAGTTCTAGCTGCAATACCTACTTTTCTGATGAAAATAGGCAGTGGATCTGACTATGAGCATTCTAGCAGCTCTGAATCCTCAGAGAGTGTGGAAAGTGATATTGTGGATACTGATGTTGATGATGAGAAGAGTGAGCAAGGGGATAGTGGAGTGACAATTGGAAAGCAGTTGTCTCAGGTATGGATTCATCCTAATATTAAAACTGGTCTTATAATTTGGCAAAGATTGGCATCTCAGAGGAGAGAAATGAAGTGAGAGATGTCCCTGAGGGTCAGTTGGATATCAATTTCTCTGGCCAACAAGCAGGTAAGCTGAAATAGTTCAAAAATTTCCTTATACAATTCTAACTTGAGCATAGACATCTCTGTGCCTGGTCCTCCTGATCTTCAAGGTGCTTCTCGCACTACAGGAGGCACAATTCGTGGAAAAGCTCTTGGTAATGTCTTCAATATTGGGGATTCTGAGGATGCCTTGGATATTGGTCTGGTGTCAGTGGAAGAGTTAAGTTTTTCAAACTTAAAGATAATCCTTCCACTGCCAATCCTTCCATGTCATTGAAGGTAAAGATTGGGGTGACATGGCCTCTATGCTTGGTCAGATATCCAAGCGCTATTCCCCTATTGAAAGTGAGTTTTTTATCATGTTGTTTTCCATGCCATATAATTATTTTCTCTAAAGAGAAGAATATGAGGATCTTCACTCATGAAGATGGTGAGTGGACTATTAAAGGACGTTTCAGGCAGCATTGGGAGAGAATGACCCCATTATCTGGGATGTGAAAAATGGGGAGTATTCCCTTTCTATTGCCTTGGTATGTATTCATTTGTGATCATCATGCCTATGTCCTGAAATTATTCAGGAGGATGAAGATTCTATTTCTTTTTCCAGGATCTCTCCTGACAATAATCCATCTAGTGTTCCTATGACCTCTGTGCCTTCCTGACAAGTGATCAGTACAGGAAGGAGATTGTGGAGAGCCTCAACATTCCCAAATATTTGCTCAGGGATGGAAGGCCTGAAAAGGGTTTACAATTGTATTATAAAAAGTACAAGGCTTGCCTCCAAGCAATATCAACTTCTGAGAGGATGGCAAATGCAGGGGAATGGGGAATCAGGAGGCCATCAGACACAGACATAGTGGAACTGTTTGTTGGAAAGTCAATGTGGCACTCTGATGTGAAGAAGGCTTTTTCCAGGGTATCAAAGCACCATGAGATGGTGAAATGGCTAAATGATGATGATGATGCACTCCCAGTCATTGAAATTTGGGGGAGGAAAAAGGATCTTATACTTTCAAAGACCTGAAGCAATGGCTGGATGAGAAGGAAAGTGAAGCAAAGAGGAAGGGAAAAGAGAAAGTAAAGGATTCTGGTAGAGATGAGGAGAAGAGAAAGAGGAAGAAGGAGAAGAAGGAGAAGGAGAAACAGGACCTGGTGACAAAGAAGCACAACACCAGGAGCAAGGGAAAGTAAGCACATATGCATGACTGAGGAGTCAATATTCATGTAATAGTACTTGGTTATCTGTTGAATTGCATAGGCTATTTTTTATGTCCCAAAGTTTCCATGGAATGATGGGGATCATTATCATGCTATTATTTCTGCCCATGGCTACTGCAGCACCATTGAATGAGGCACCATTCCCTGACATCTCATTCAAGGTCTTCAATACCTTCATTGAGAAAAATTTCAGTTCCTCAATTTCTTTGACAACTGTCCTTGTTATCTTGCTCAGTCTCACTGAAAATGTGCAACTGTTGAGCTTGCATGGTCGGCAGCAGAAAAAAAGGTACAATGGAGAGAAGGCTACATCTGTCACTTCATGGATAACAGCTCTTGCACGCCCACTGAAGGAAAGACTTGAAAATAATGGTGAATATATATCAGATGATAGTGAAATGTCAGGCAGTCAGGAAAATGAAGAAGGGATTGATGTGTTGGCAATGAAACTTGACAATTTGGCAAAGCTATTGAAGCTTTGTCCATATGATGAATCTGGACACTTTACTGGGAAGCTCAAACCTATCTCACATAAAGATATACAGCCCATTCATGTCTTATGTCCAGATGCAGTTGTCTGTGAGACTGCAGATTGCAAACCACACTCCCTGATAATGTCATCAAAGATACGGGATATACCATCAGTGACTCTGATAAAAAACTTTGCAATCTATGAAGATGTTCAAGTACTATCAGGGCATTGTAAGGTCTGCAGAACAACATACTATGCTGACCATGAGCGTACACTATCTACTCTGACTGGCCTACATGATAAGGTGTATCTAAATTCAGCAAGGTACATAAAGATTGGGAGAAACCTATGGGTTGATCGAGAATTCACTTCAGCAGTCCTGAATGGTATATATCATTTCCATTCATCCACTGCAGCCTATATGTTACGACTCTGGACGTTTTCTCTTATTTTTCTATATTTTATCCTATTTTATCTGGAGGCCTACGGACGCTTGGAAGGATACCAATACGCATAGGGGCTTGGGGGGATCCGTTATGGAAGGACCGGTTAGGTAAGCCATGGGTGGCTGTACGATGGTCTAGGCATAGGGGTCTGGGCGAGTCTGGCTATGGAGGGGTCTGGAACGTCGCTGCGCGTACACAGCCTTGGAGGCAGTGTAGTCTGTGCGCACAGACCAGGACCAAAGGTATATAAGGAGGGCGTATCCGTAGGTAGGAGTCCTAAGACTCTAGATAGTTTGCTCTAACCCAGCTTACTGGTCTATTGTGTCAATAAACTCTTTCTCTCTCCCTCTCCTCGTTGAGACCTGTGGTTGTGTTGGATCCGTCCTAACATAATCTAGAGTCTTTCTACCACACCTCTCGCCGTCGTTGACAACCACCCCGGGCATCTCTTGCTCGCTGTCGTGCGCGTCCTCGACGAGTTCCCTCAAGCCTGCGCGACGGACCTCGGTACACGTTACACCACGTGACTACTGAGCCGCTCTCGAGGATCACCATCGCCGTCGACAACAGATAGACTCGCTGATCGCTGTCAGTGACTACTACCGAAAGGTTGCTGTCGACAAAAGACATTCGGACGAGATCTGATCTGTGTGATTGAAAGTGCGGGCAGGCACTGGTCAGCAGACAGAACCGTTTGTCTCGGAAAAGCTCAGGAACGAGCGAAAGCAGTCCACTAGCGTGCCGTGTAGCAAGGAGAACAGTCTTGAGATACCAATTACGTATCAGATCTAACGATCTGAGCACGAGGACACTCGAGTGAAGCCCCCAGGCACCACGCTTTTGGGTCAGTTGGCGGATTTAAATCGAAGAATTGAGTGCGGGTGCGTTATTGACCGCATCATAGAATATTCGCATTAGGACGTGCGAGTATTGAAGAAGAGTCAACAGCCTTTTTACTTAAAAGGTCTAAGGCGACGTCAGGGAAGCAACCATGGCTTCTTTATTCAACTACATCATCCCCCACGCTGGCCTCACTCTTGTGCAGGCTGGTAAACGATTTGGAATCGAATGGGCGCAGGAGTGCGCAGAAGAAGTTACTCGGTCGGTCGCCCTCGTTACGGACAACCGACAACGCGACGCCCACGTTCGGGCATATTACGTTTGGCGCAAGGCGCAACACCGGGAGCGTCGTCTCCAACAACGACAACACGCGTTTCAGCTGTGGCAGCTGGAACAGGAATCCCTCCACATTCAGGAGGACGCTTGGGAAGAGCTTCTCAAGCAGCGCCGGGGAGGAACGGCGATATCAGAAAAAGGTCGAGCAAGAGCTCGAGCAAATGGAGAAGGACAGGCAGACCCTGGAAGGGCTGCTCCACGATATGGATCCCGAATCTGAGATCCGACAACGCTTGTTCGACACGCCGTCGAACATCCAGCTCCTGCTAATGGGCTGGAATATTATCACCCTACGACACAACGGCTTGGTCTTGTCAGCCAAGGAGCGGAACCGGCTGATGCACGCCGAGAATGGGAACATCAAAACCCGTAGCTACAACAGAGCGACTGCGGAAATCGCCAACCAGGAAAGATTGGACGGGAAACGACCCGATCCGTACATGAGGGCACGTCTAAAAAGGAAGGACTGTCCCACCAGGTACAATACGCCATTCCTGGTATCACCGCTCATTATGAAAACCGACCCTGGCACATACCCCCTGCTGGGACTCGACAACTTCCTCAAACTCGTTGGGGAAGACATTACGTACACGGACGATTGGGTCAGAACGTTGACTCGTCCAAAACTACCAAGCGCGCCCGTCACGGATATTCACAAGGATAAACCATGGCGAAGGAGTGGGTACTGTTACATGTACCTATTCAAGAAGGAGTTTTACAACACGTTCGACTGGCCAGAGTGGCCGACAGTAACGCAGATCCTGTCCTGGGAACTGGAGATGCGCGATGAGACCATCAAATTTGGTCTCCAGGATCACCACAAAAATGACATGTTTCATGTCATCGAACGAGCTGCGCTGCGCCCACATGAAGACGAGTCCTACACATGGAAGGACATGAAACTAATGGAGGGTCGCAGCAAATACAATAAGTTCGCCCGATTTGGCGGACAAAAGGAATCCAAGAAAGGGAAGGCACGAGCCTCCACAATTTCGTCCTGGGTTGCAGGGCAACCATCAACAGCACGCTCAACGTCAGCGCCCATGTCATACGCTCAAGTGGTAACTGCTAAATCTGGACCTAGCAAGTCGCTAACCAGAACCGCAGGCGCAGACGCAAACTGGTACAACGGTACCATCCCTTGTGCAGCGGATTGGTTATCCGCGGACACTGAACCCAAGCAGGGCTTTAATGAGGAAAAACAACGGACGATCAACAATTGGAAACGGGAAGTCGAAAAGGAAATAGCGATTCCATACCCGTACCCACGTCCTGCTCACACAAAGCACACGTTACATCCAGATGTACCTGGATACTGTTACCTCATTTTGATAAAAAATCAGTTTTGGGATATGTACGAATGGCCGGCGTTTCCCCAGATTCAAGAAATCAATTCGTGGGATTACAACCTGCGCAACATCCACGGTCATGTGAACATACGACGCACATATGGGTACAATGACTGTTACCATATTGAGCGCGTACCCAAAGGACCTAAAGGTTGGGATATGATTGCGTCATTAGTCCGTTCTGGACACGATCGGAAACATATGGGTGTTATAGATTGGGACGCAGGTGCGGACCGATACCTTAAAAGACCACGAACCGCCATGTTACATAACTGTATCCCTGGTTATTGTTACCTAATCCTGATCAAACATAGGTACTGGGATGCGTTCAATTGGCCGGCATATCCTACAGTCGACAAAATCTTGTCTTGGCAACCAGCATACAGGGAGAGTACTGCTATTATCGAATCCACGATAATGCCAGAACTCGAGCGAATTCATGTGTCCACCCGGGACCACGGAATGCATGGCTGGGAAGAAATGTACCGATTGAAAGGCCGTGGGTTTGGTCAATATACAGTGGGCGCATCAAGGAACGACAACCTGACAAGGTTCTTGAGTCGCGAGATCCGTCGGATTAGGTTCAATCTCCCAGGGAATCACCCAAATAGGCGTTTCCAACAACAAGTGCAAACAGTGGTCAAAATCTTTGATCGTGTAACACCAGCCATACCGGGATACTGTTATCTAGTCTTGTTCAAAGAAGAACTGTGGAATCGGTTCGAATGGCCCGCGTTCCCTACAGCACATTGGGTGAACCAAATTGATCCAGCTTATCGATCAGAACAGCTCGTAAAATTCCAGGTAGTTCGTCAAAATAAATGGGTCGGGTTTCATGTGTGAACCAGTCTTAATGGGACAAATGGGTGGCCGATGATCCAAGCAATCGTTAATGGGGATCTTGGACACGTCGAAATAGGTTTTGGCTGGACAAATACAATGACCGCGTATTTGCAATCAGCAATTTATCAGTACAACTACTATTTCGGGCCAAATGCAAACCCAAGACCGGAACCATTAACTGTAGCGGGGGGGTCAACTCCGCAACAAGTAGCCGAGAGGGATGAAGTCATCCAAGAATGGAATGAAGGGACCAACCAAATGGCGGCGCACATGGGAAATCTGTTTCAGCAAGCGGTAACGGAATATCAGAACACCTGACCCCCCCCACCTAGCCGATCATTGGTAAAACTCGAGTTACCGGATCACTACGAAGGAAACCCAGCACAAGTGGATGCATGGTGCCGAGCCATGGACGTGTACTTTGAATTAGCACACGAAACGGACTATGGCAGGCGTATCTACATCACGCTGGGACGAATTAGGAAAGGAAAAGGAGATCGGGCTGGAACTTGGGCGGCGGTTAAATTAAAGGAGCAGATTGATAGCGATACCGATTTCAATCAAAAGGTAGCCGAGGAAGGATGGTCATCAAGATTAACCTACCAGGAACGAAGAGAGGGACTCTTTGTTCCTGCCTCGATCGGGGTTGCAGCACATTACCAACGCAATCCCCAGACCCTGAAACCACCCTTTTTAGGATGGGCAGATCTTAAACGGCAGATGCACGACTTTTTCATGTCAAAAGAAACTCGCGAACACACCGTTGAACAAATCCAGAAGCTCCAACAAGGAGGCCGGGCTGTAGAGGATTACATCATCGAATTCAAGGCATTGTTACCCTTGACAGGATGGAATGCTAGTGCCGCCAAGGATCATTTCCAGAAAGGGTTAAATCCAAATCTAGGATTTGAATTGATCCGGGTCGGAGACTTAGACGCAGGGGACACCTTGGAGCGGATCATGGAAAGGGTTACCGAATTGGCACGAGCCTATCGAAGGGCCAGGGACGCATATGGCGATAGACAGAAAAAGACGCCATTCAAGGAGGATTATCAAAAACCTCAGCCAACGACGCGAACCTATAAACCGGCCCAGGCATCAACGTCTACACATGATTCGAACGCTATGGATGTGGATAAGGTCAAACGTGCACCGGGTGCATGTTTTAACTGCGGAAAGAAGGGTCACTTTGCAAGAGAATGCAAAGAACCAAAGAAACACACATGGACCGAGAAAGGAAAAGGCCGTGTTAGAGAAATAAAAAATTGAAGAACTCACGGAGGAGCAATGGAAGGAATGGGGAAAAGAGAAGGGTTTTGGCGACTGCCAGTAGGCATGCGCTCCGCGCTGCTGGCTAATAGAGTTTCGGTATCGGACAATGATTCTTGTGTACAGCTACCAGAATTATTATATGAATGTTCTCCCCTCATTCACCGGATACGAAACTTGAGTGTGAGCGTAAAAACGAATCGGTTGACTCCATGGACCCCTGAGTGGGTGCTAAGACGAATCTGGCAGGAAAACAATGAAACTGCAGTTCGTTGCTTAAGGGAATGGGTACCGACTAAACGAGTCAACGAGGTCAATGCCAAGTTGGTAAATGACCTCAATAAACTATCGGAACAGGAAGCGCTGTGGAACCTGACACAATTGCGTCAGCAGTTGGTACACACAACAGGCAAACAGGAAATAGATCTGCACTGTGTATTAACAACCATGGACACGGGTGAAACAATTAATGTATTAGCATTAGTTGATTCAGGGTGTACTGGCTCCTGTGTTAACGAGGAATTTGTGGAACGACACAAATTAAATAAACGGCGGTTGATAAAACCACTACCAGTCTACAATGCGGATGGATCCCGGAACTCGATGGGAAGCATTGAATACATGACACAATTTAAACTGCGAATTGGGGATCATGAGGAAATAATTGAATGCAGCGTGGCGCGTTTGGGGAAGACTGATCTATTCCTAGGTCATGACTGGTTAAAACATCATAACCCAGCCATTGACTGGAAGCGAAAAGAAGTACGGTTCACGCGATGCCCAGGAACGTGCTGGACGGCATCACAAGTAGAAGAACCGGAAGACGAGTCGGACCCGCTGGAACAACTGGAAGAGGGTGAACGATTATTGGCTATTGATATTGGGGAACCGGAACTACGAGTACGATCAGTAGCAACCAATATAGCGGCCAAGGAATCCGAAGCCGCTCAAAAGCGCACTCTAGAGGAAGTAGTGCCTAAACACTACTTAGGACACCGAAAGGTCTTCGAAAAGGAGACCTTTGACGAACTACCGCCACGACGGCCATGGGACCATGCCATCGAACTAATACCGGGATCTAAACCAGTGGATTGTAAGATTTATCCACTTAACCGGGACGAACAGGCACAGTTGGACGAATTCCTGAAGGAAAACTTGGAATCGGGACGAATTCAGCCAAGTAAATCTCCTATGGCGTCTCCCTTCTTCTTTGTAAAGAAAAAGGATGGCAAATTACGACCAGTACAAGATTACCGACGATTAAATGAAATGACGATCAAGAACCGCTATCCATTACCCCTTATTGGTGAACTGGTGGACAAGTTGTCCAAGGCAAAAATATTCTCTAAAATGGATATTCGTTGGGGCTACAACAACGTTCGCATTAAGCAGGGCGATGAATGGAAAGCGGCATTCAGGACCAATAGAGGGCTGTTTGAACCATTGGTTATGTTCTTTGGATTGACAAACTCGCCGGCAACGTTTCAAACAATGATGAACGACATATTCCGACAGGAAGTAGCCGAGGGATGGGTGGTTATCTACATGGATGATATATTAGTGTTTTCATCTACACAAGAAGAACACACTAGGCATGTCAACCGTATCCTGGCCAAATTGGAGAACCACAAGCTGTCATTAAAACCAGAGAAGTGTTGGTTTGACCGCCCGGAAATCGATTTTTTGGGACTGGTTATCAGTGAGGATTCAATCTGAATGGAAACTGGCAAGGTGAAAGCGATTGCAGAATGGCCTACTCCCACTTGTAAACGGGAGTTGCAACAGTTCCTGGGCTTTGTAAACTTCTATCGTCGATTTGTAGAAGGATTCGCTTCAACAGCTAAGCCGCTGACGAAGCTGACAGGAAAGGATGAGTGGCTCTGGACTGAACTACAAGACTCTGCCTTTCAGGGACTGAAAGACCTTGTGGTGAGGGAGGTGGTACTCAAAATTCCCGACGATGAGGGTCAATTTCGGATTGAAGTGGACGCATCGGACTTTGCAATAGGCGGAATCTTGTCACAACAAGGAAAAGATGAATCGTGGTGGCCGGTGGCCTTTATTTCAAAAGCTTTAAATGACGCAGAACGGAATTATGAGATCTATGACAAAGAAATGCTCGCCGTAATGCACGCCTTTTACGAATGGTCGCATTACCTTAAAAGCGCCAAGGAAATAGTGGAGGTACTAACGGATCATCAAAACCTGACATACTTCCGAAAACCACAAAACCTTAACCGGCGACAAGCGCGATGGGTCACGGACTTACAGGAGTACAATTTTGTCATCAAGCATCGTTCAGGAAAGTCCAATTCTAAGGTGGACATTCTGTCACGACGAGCCGACCATCATCCTGGAGGACCAGATAATGAAGGAATTATTCTACTCAAGGAAGACCTATTTGTCAGAGTATACGACGATGATAGGGCCATTGAGGACATTATCAAAGACATCCGGAAAATTCCCAATCGACAATGGGAAACGCAGGTACGGAAAGGTCTGGAGGAAACCAACAAGGACTTTAAGGTCGTTAACGGGCTGGTGGAATGGAAAGGTCGAATTTATGTACCGACGAACATACATACACGAGAATCGCTACTGGCAATTTACCACTCTTGGGGACATCCAGGAATCGACAAAACGATGGAACTAGTAACAAGGGATTTTTGGTGGCCTCAAATGCGCAAAGACATCCAGAATTACGTCGCAGGATGTGAAACCTGTCAGAAAGTCAAACCAGACCGGCAGACTCGGGCGGCGCCATTACACCCTAACGAGGTACCAGGGGCACCTTGGGAAATCATATCGATGGATCTAATTGGGCCACTCCCGGAATCTAAGGGAAATGACATGATTCTGGTTATTGTGGATCGTTTCACAAAAAAGTCGTATTTCCTGCCAACAACATCCACCGTCACATCACAAGGAGTTGCCACGCTTTTCCGGGACAACGTATTCAGGGAACACGGACTACCAAAGAAGATCATTAGCGATCGCGGACCACAGTTTGTGTCCAAATTCATGGACGACCTCTACGGAATGCTGGGGATTCAGGCAAATCGTTCAACGGCGTATCACCCGCAGACTGACGGACAAACAGAACGGGTCAATCAGACCGTGAAGGAATTCCTCACGATGTTCGTCAATCACAGGCAGAACAACTGGAGCGACTGGCTGGCGGTGGCGCAATTTTGCCACAATGATCGGGTACATTCGGCTATGGGATATTCACCGTTTTTCATGAACTACGGGCGACATCCGTACAAGGGGCTAAATCCGACTTATGTTCCAAAAGTGGTAGCGGTTGAGGACTTAGCGAAACAGGTCGAGGGAATTCACGCCAACGCTACTGCGGCACTGGAGAAAGCAGCGGAAACGATGAAACGCAAGTATGACGAGTCTAAGGCTCCGGCGCGCCAGTACCAACCAGGCGACAAAGTTTATCTGAGCACCGCTAATCTCCCAACACTTCGCGTTACAAAGAAGCTGGACGGAAAATTCGTGGGACCCCTGGAGGTTGTAAAGAAAATTGGACAGTCAGCTTACCAGTTGAAGATTCCAGCATCCTGGAAGATCTATAACGTATTCAACGAAATTCACCTCAAACCGTACAAAGAACCGGTTTTTCCTGGTCAAAAGGAAAAAGCCGCTTCGCGCAAAGAAGCGCAGATGGTCGAGGAGTCAGTTGATGACGAATACGAAGTAGAGGAAGTCATGGACAGCCGTGTCAGTGGGCGCGGCGGGGGACGTCTGGAATACCTCGTCAAATGGAAAAACTACCCTGTTGAGGAATCAACCTGGGAACCGGCAGAAAATTTAGGCAACGCCAAGAAGGAAGTTACGAAATTCCACAAGGCGAATCCTAGCGCGCCCCGGCGGATGGTCAATGTGCGCGACATTAGCGCAAGTTTCCGAAAGTGGCAGAACCACACGGCGATCCCAATAGCAAAGCGGTTGTATGGGTGGGAGGATGGCAAGTTTGAGCGCGAATATTTAGAAAAGCTTAAACGAAACTGGCAGCGTTGGAAAGGCGACCGGTGCGACATATATGCCGAAGAAGACATGCGGCATGAGTTTGTTAGGAACTCAAAATGATTTTTTACGACACGCATGGCTTCCCGGGACGTGAAGCCTTAAGGGGGGGGTCATGTTACGACTCTGGACGTTTTCTCTTATTTTTCTATATTTTATCCTATTTTATCTGGAGGCCTACGGACGCTTGGAAGGATACCAATACGCATAGGGGCTTGGGGGATCCGTTATGGAAGGACCGGTTAGGTAAGCCATGGGTGGCTGTACGATGGTCTAGGCATAGGGTCCGGGCGAGTCTGGCTATGGAGGGGTCTGGAACGTCGCTGCGCGTACACAGCCTTGGAGGCAGTGTAGTCTGTGCGCACAGACCAGGACCAAAGGTATATAAGGAGGGCGTATCCGTAGGTAGGAGTCCTAAGACTCTAGATAGTTTGCTCTAACCCAGCTTACTGGTCTATTGTGTCAATAAACTCTTTCTCTCTCCCTCTCCTCGTTGAGACCTGTGGTTGTGTTGGATCCGTCCTAACACTATACAGCCTTCTGGAATAATGTTTTCAGCAGCAAAGATTCATCTGCTGGGAAAGTAAGCAATAGACATATATGGAAGGCATTTGTCCAGGAGTCAATCAGATTTATGGGCTCCATGTCTGGCATAAATTTAACCATAAGGGACAACCTTCAACTTGAAGAAGTGACAAAAGAAGCTTATCGCATATTAGGGGAAGGTGGTTTAATCAGGGCTTCTAATGGGCATGCTTGTAGTGAATGTACTCAGAAGTACAGGAGAACAATCAATGCACCAGCAGCAATTGATCCAGCAAATATATTGGGAGTGGATGAAGGCATTGTTGGAGCTGTAGCAGGACAAGAAGTTGTTGAAGGTGCAGCACCAGTAAAAATGGTTGTAGTAGATGGAATTGTAATGGGTCACACCATATGTGCACATGACCAGTGCACATCAGAACTTGCAAATGCTCGAGGAGGAGTTTATTGTGCATTACATGAGGACATGTATGGGGGAATATGCCATGTTGCAGACTGCACAAACAATATTGTCCAAGGTACACTAGCTTGCCAAGATCACCAGGAAAAGTGGAACAGACATGTGAAAAATAATAGACAGAGGAGTCTAGCTGGGTTTAGGAGAGCACTGAGACAACCAAATGAGGATTTGCCATGGAATCAAATGCAGCAAGGGGAACAGCAGGAAGGGGAGCAGCCAGAAGGGGAGCAGAATGAAAGGGAACAGGAGCCACAACATGATCGCAGAAGAAGGAAAAGAGATGCCTTTATGCCCTCTCGAAACTATTGTGTGGAAACAATCTGTGCCCCATGTGGAGTAGTAGTGGCATGGACAAAGTTTGCAAGATCTGAATCAGCAACTAGGATCCTTCAATTTTTGCAAAATGTGTATCCAAATCCTGACACAAGGCCTGACTATATCTGCATAGATAAGGCATGCCTTGTACTGAGATCCAGTATTGCAAATGGAAGTTGGGATAGCTGGAGTCAGACAAGCCGATTCATTGTGGACTCATACCACTATACAAACCATAGAACAACAGACATACTTTGTCGTGCATGGTGCAATCCTGCACCATTAAATGGTTCTGCACCAAACCTGGTTATCACAGGCACAAGCAATGATGGTCAACCTTATCAGAAGCGGGCATTCAATACTCAGGCTTGTGAACAATTAAATGCATGGCTAGGTGGTTTTGAATCAGTGATGAATAGGATGAAGTGTGGGAACTTTGATTGGTTTATGCATGCAATGTTGAACTTTCATACAGTCCAGGTTTTGAAGAGGCAGGAAAGATTTAGGGTTGATGAGTTTGACAGTGAGAATAGTGATTCTGAGGACTGAGTATCCTGTGGGTGTATCACTGACTTGTACAAATATTGAGTTATCATGTAGTAGATAAAAATTGAGTTTGAACAAAATTTAATTTGATTGTGGGAAAATTAGTACAGTGTAGGGATTCCAAACAGGAAGTTGGTCTAACTGTGAGAATATGCACAGGAAGTTATACTGATCAAGGGAGGTATGGAGGAAGGAAAAGTGCTTATATGTTCAGATGTGTGGAAAATGTAGTGTGGGAATGCATAAATGAGGTTAAGTTGAGTGTGGAAAATGAGGTATGGTGTGGGAATGTATGCAGAAAGGTATACTCCATGTGAAAAAGTGGTTAGCCATTGCATGTCATGATTTTCACCTTTTGGAATGTGGGAAAATGTGTGACATGTGAGAACAGTATCTAAACTGAGTGTTCTGACTGTGGGAAAATGTGTGAGGGTCTGAGTTTTTGTGGGGATGTACATATACAAATGTTCAGATAATCAATAGTGTGGAATGCATACCAGAAGTTGATGTAACCGTGGGAAAATTAAGGCAGTGTGGAAATAAGTAAAGGAAGTTATTCTGACCATGGGAGAATAGAATAGAATGTGGGAATGTGTACAGAAGATATGCTATAGGGCTAAAGTGTTGATATGATACATGATTGATTATGCTAATGTGATGCTACTACAAATATAGAGTCTATGTGAAAATTCATGTGGAATCCACACGGAATCCACGGAATCCATGCGGAATCCGCGGAATCCACACGGATTCCACTCGGACGGGGGGGGCACTGCAAAGTACTGCATTAAATCAGAGACTAAGGGTAATGGGTAGGCGTTTTTAATCGTCCACTCATTCAGATATCGATAGTCCTGACAAGGTCGAAGTGCACCGCTTTCCTTTTTAGAGACGAAGAAAAATGGCGATGCTTGTGGTGATTTAGACAGTCGAATGTATCCTTTATTGAGCTGTTCCTTAATCCATTCATCTAGGGTTGACTGTTCTTTCAGTGATAACGGATAGATCTTGTTGACTTTTGGCGTAAATCCTGTTTTGAGTTCGATTGCATGATCCCATGGGCGAGAAGATGGAAAACGCTCTGACGCTTTCTTCTCAAAGGTGGTGTGCCAGGGTGTGTATTCAGAAGGTAGAACTATTGGCGCTTCGTCTCTTTTTGCTTGATGTTCAAGTGCCTGTGATGCCGATGTTTTCACCCTGATCCAATATTCGTCTTCTCCCCATTGTCGGTTGTCCAATGCCATGCGCCAGATAGGTTTGGTGTCTTCTGAATCGTCGTCCATTTGAAGGGTTTTCTTTCGCCAATCAATCGTAGGGTTATGTTGTTCTAACCATGGTATTCCAAAGATTATTGCCTGATCTCCTAGATTGGTGATCCATAGCCAGTTTTTGTACGTCTTCCCTTCAATAGAGTAGGTGAGACAAGTGCGATGAGTGATTAACCCATTCTGATTGATTGTCCCATCAGCGTTCTTGACTCTAATCGGTTGTTTTAAGGGTTCTTTAGGTAGATCTTTCGATATTCGTTCGTCAATGAAGTTTCCTTCTGCTCCACAATCAATGAGGGCAGATATTTCAGCGGGTTTATGGGTCGTTTGCACAGTAATGGAAATTTGTTTGTTATTATTTGAATTTACAATTACAGAATCGAGTGCTAACTGTTCGATGGGACTGGAGGCGTCAACCGCTTTCTGGCGTCTCCTTCTTAAAAACCCTCGGATTCGAGCTCCTGGAGGGTATTCTCGCGTTCTTCATCTGGAAGATCTTTCAATAGCGCCCTAATGCGTTGGGCAGCTGATTCGTTCGAGGTCGTTTCCTCTATTGCTCTGATCGAGCGATTCTGTGGGGAGGAGGACTTGTAGGACGACGTTTGGGCGTTCCCTTTGTTTGGGCAGTCCCTGGATATGTGCCCCTGTGTTCCACATCCGAAACACTTGCCGGTTTTTCGGTATTCCTCCTTTTGGGCATCTGAAAGACGTCCTGTGCTCACAGCATTGATTCCCCTCGATCCTGATGCGGAGGGCTTCGTGTTTCGATTAAATTTGAAACGCCCTTTCGTTTCTCCTGTTCCAGATGATCGGTTCATCAATTTCATGGTCTCCCAAGCGTTGTGCAAGCGTTCCGCAGCGTTATATGCCGTTTCCATACTAGTGACTGCGGGATTTTCGATGATCTTTGCTGCTACTGATGTAGGGAGTCCTTTACAGAAGTAAATGCGCTGTGCCATGAACCCTGTAATTCCGGTGGAGTGTATGAGCGATCGGAATTTCTGAATGTAGGCAGGGATGTCGATATCTCCGCCCACTTTAACTTTATCTAGATCGTTCAGGGTCCTGGCTGCGCTATCAGATTCTCCCCAGTCGCTCAAGAATCGTCGTCTGAAGCTGGGGTAATTTTCCCAAGAAAGTGTGTATGCGCTTTCTGCTGTTTTTCCTTTGGTCACCTCTGCTGCTTCCAATTCTCCTCGAAGATTGGCTTTCCAATCGTCTAGTTCTTCCCCTAGGTGAAGGAGAACATACTTGATTCGCTTTTTCGATGTTTCGAAGCGCCCTTCATCTAGATCGAATACATCATCAAAGGTGTTGATGAAATGTTTCGCTTTAGAGCGCTGTCCTTTGAATTCCTTAATGGAGATTCCCTTTATCCCTTTCGGAGCTTCTTCCTTGTCGTTTGACATGTCTTTCTGTTTCGGTTCTGGTGTTTCAGGTTTCGGGTCCTGTGTTCCGGGTTCGTGTTTTGATTCTGTGCCCTGTTTCGAGCTTTCTCCTTGTTTCGATTCGTCCCCAAAGGCTAGATCTATCTCGATCTGTTGTTGTTCTTTGTATTCGTTCCACTTGGCTAGTGTCTCCTCTTCTAACACAAGGAAGGTGAAATCTCCGAGTTCTTCGTTGACTCGAAACTCGTGCCACCAAGTGAGTTCAGGTTCGGTGTTTGGGGCTAGGAATAACTGATTGTTTTCCTCGTTTACTTCGTTATACCAGTGAATCCAAATTTCTCCTGGTAATTCCTTGTTGGGGTCTCCTTCCTGGTATTCTCCTTCGAAGAGTTCGTCTGAGACCGGTAGGTTCTTTCTCTTTGTTCCTGAAACGTAGCACCAGACCTTGTGTGTCGTAGAAAAGTAGACTTCTCTTCGATTAAGGTAGTACTTCTGTTTGTAACAAACAGAGTCGTTCGGGGGTCTGATCTGGGAGTTCCTGGTATCAATGATGTCTGGCTAGTGACGATGCACTGAGCGGTTCCTGAGTTCCAACTTGTGTTACGGACGATGCCCTCGTCGTGGTTCGTTCTAAGTCAACAGTGACAAGCAGAGTCTCGGTCCGCTCCCAGCCACTGGACAAAGAGTTCAGACGCTAAGTCAAACGATGACGAAGGTCTTAAGAGCGACGAGAAAGAAGAGCGTCGAGTCGATCGAAGTTGAGAGCAAAACTCGTCTAAGTTGGAACTAGAGTTACTCTACAGTACATGGGGTTTATATACGATCAGAGAACAAAGGAAACTATGAAGGGAATGAAACGATAGCTACCTGAGAAAGGAAATATGAAGGTGGCTATGAAAGGAGATAGCGTCCAAGCTATACAGTGCGCAGTTTAAGGGGAAATGATGGATATGAAGCAGTCCGCTGAGACAGGAGGCCAAAACGAAGAGGAAACTGTAACATATATTGAACGGATGCGAAAGGATGCGAAAGATGCGAAAGAATGCGAAAGATGTGACGGATGCGAAAGGATGCGAAAGATGTGAAATAATGCGGCGGATCACGAATAACGCACGCGGATAGCGCAAAATAGATAAACGGAGTACTCAATGCGCGCGGCGGTGGCGTGATGATGACCGGGTTTGGGCGGAAGTGCGTAGGGCGAAGTTTGTCGGGCAATGGCAATGGCGATGAGTAGCTCAAGTCTTTACGCAAGTTGGGCTTTGGCAACGGCTGCAACGACGCGGAGAGGAATTTCTCAAGAGACCGAGAGAATGAAAACGAAGCGAATGTGAAGGGGAAACTTGGATGGATAGGGTAGATTATTTTCTACTACGAAACATTGTGGTTTATATACATTTTACTATGCTACCAATGTGAAACGACTGACACTCTTGTAACTTTTTCTCCGTGTACACGCGTCGTCTTGCTGTCCCAATCCGCTATCTTGAAAGGCTCCCTCCGATGCGGCTTAGTACGCGAGCATTTTCTTAGTATTTTTCATCTGGCTGCCACTCCGTAGCGGGACCCTGATTGTATGGTTGTTGTCCCTAAGGGGCGTTTGAATATGAGTGCGGTGGCTGACGATCGAGCTCCGGTGTCCCTATTGATTACCGCTGATGTTTTCCCTGGCGACCGCGAACCTGTTAACGGAATTCTTCCGATCACACTTCATATAGCCTTTCCCCTTGTATTCTCCGATCAATGCAAACCGCCGTGAAGATTTCGTCCCGGTATCCTGGGTGGACTAATGATTCCTCCGTCGATCATATGCGTATGCGGATGTAGGTTTCGATCGTGGTCCCCGGAAAACTAACTTGCCTATCACGGAAGTGGCAGTGCAGAGCTGTTGCATGCGACGGTAACTCTCAATGTGGCAGGTCCGTTTAGTCAGCGCGGTTTAGCGGATAATGGGGTTTGTGCTCGGTAGTCGTCAAGCGCGATGGCGCTCGCTGCTAGTGCGAAAGGGGGCGGATTATGCTGTGGTTGCGTGCGATGATAACCGGGTTTGCGAGGTCTGCGGAACTGTAGCGCATCAGATAGTTAGTGACGGGTTCAGTGCATGTGTATAATCCCAATGACGATAGGACTTCTCTCGCATAGCATGGCGCATATACATGACGAGGTCGCTACACGGTCACAACGGGACACCGCTCATCATCGCATACCCAGAAGCTGTTAGGGATTCAAGCATACGCTGCAGTACCGTCTTTACCACCCGCCAATCATGTAAATACTACCGAGCCCAATACCAATAACAACTTGGCTCGTCTTTATCTTGGTGCCATGCTAAGTTTACACGAAGTCGAAACCGACACCTGCGACCCGCTCACACAAGCATACATAAACGCCACCATAGTCTGCGATAACCACACTACGCCTTCAGCTACTCACCAACAAACTTCCGCAGCACACACACCACGCACTGTAACAACCAACGCAAACCCGCGTCACGACAACGTATCCCCTGTACTCCTATCCGCGCAAAAGAAGAAATATAAACCCGTCGCTAAGAAAGTAAAACCCGTCATCAGTCAGTTACCGAAGGAATTTAGAATCACTCGCGAAATCAAGGGCAACCCACTCGCCAACCTACCAAAGTTAAGTACGACGCCACCGGAATTTACACCATTTGGGCGATACACAGAAGAATGAAAGAGAACACTGGAGCAAGAACACGGAAGCGAATTTCTATGGCCCGAAGAAACGAAACTGATGCATGAATTTATGGTAAAGCATGACCAGGCATTCGCCTGGGACGACAGCGAGCGAGGCAAGTTCAAAACGGAGTTCTTTCCGCCGGTAGATATTCCGACAGTTCCGCATACACCTTGGGTTCAGTGCAATATTCCAATTCCGCCGGGATTATACGATCAGATATGCAACATCATCCGAACCAAGATCGCCACTGGAGTTTACGAACCCTCCAACTCATCATACAGGTCTCGCTGGTTTTGCGTACTGAAGAAAACTGGGAAGCTGTGGCTCGTACACTCGCTGGAACCACTCAACGCGGTCACCATCCGACACTCAGGAGTAATGCCTATCCCAGAACACTTAGCAGAAAATTTTGCAGGCCGCGCATGCAGCGCAATGTTGGACCTGTTTGTTGGATACAATGAGCGACCGTTGGCCGAGGACTCGCGCGACCTAACAACCTTCCAGACACCCTTCGGAGCCATGCGCCTAACCACTTTGCCTATGGGATGGACGAACTCGGTCCCGATCTTCCATGACGACATCACTTGCATCCTACAACCGGAAATACCAGACCTCACAATTCCGTACATCGACGACGTACCAGTCAAAGGCCCACCCACGCGCTACGAACGAGACGACGGTACCTACAAGACAATACCGGACAACCTGGGAATCCGACGCTTCGTATGGGAGCACTTCCAAGGTCTCAACCGAGTGGTGCAACGAATGAAGTACGCAGGCGGTACTTTCTCCGGAAAGAAACTAGTGCTATGTGCGCCCTCGATCACCATTGTAGGACATTTATGCACGTACGAAGGACGCAAACCCGAGAAGGACCTACTTGCTGCGGTCAAGAATTGGGCTCCGTGCACATCACTATCCGAAGTACGCACATTCCTAGGAACCGTAGGGGTAGCACGCATCTTCATCAAGAACTTCGCTTGCAAAGCAAGTCCATTGGTAGCGCTGACCAGAAAGGACATACCATTCACCTTCGGGGAAGAAGAAAAAGCCGCGCAAGAAGCTCTCAAGCAAGCCCTCCTCACTTCGCCCGCGCTGCGACCCATCAACTACAAATCTGATGCACCAGTGATCTTAGCCATGGATACCTCTTGGATCGCCGTGGGATTTTTCCTGTGTCAATGCGACCCTGACAAGCCATCGGTCCAGTACTACAACCGCTTCGGATCAATCACACTAAACGAGCGAGAAGCGCGCTTTTCGCAGCCAAAGCTAGAAATTTACGGACTGTTCCGCGCATTGAAAGCGCTCAAACTTTATCTCATAGGAGTCTGGAACCTAATTGTGGAAGTTGACGCACATTACATCAAGGATATGCTCAAGAATCCGGATATTGCCCCATCAGTGTCGATCAACCGATGGATCTTGTCGATCCTTACCTTCCATTTCAAGCTAGTACATGTGCCTGGCCGACTCCATGCACCCAACGGACTATCTAGATGACCGCGGCAACCATTGGATGAGGAAACCGACACTAAAGAAGAGGAAGAGTTCGACGATTGGATTGACAATCTCTACGGGTTCATGCATCAGATCAACACCGAGCCGTCTCGAGCATCCACCCAGCAAGTAAGTCTACCACAGCGTCGGAAGGCAGAAGAGCCAGAAAAGAAGCTAGGAGCGAGCTTAGGAAAGAGCAGGGAAGGACGTAAAAAGCCTGTCACGACATATTGTTTGACCAATCCACATACGCTGCCATCGGAGAATGAGCGATCACAGATACCGGAAGGAGAAGAAGACAACACATACGAAGGAGTATTTCCGTGGAGGAGTGAGACCGCATTGAGGGACGAAGAAAAGCTACGGTTAGCAAAGCGATTTTTGACGGATCTGGAATGCCCTGACAACATGTCAGCCGAGGAAAATAGCCAGTTCACGCGGTATTGTACCAAATTCTTTATGAGGGATGATACGCTGTGGTTAAAGGACAGGAACGGAGCGCACAAGATTGTGTTGGATCCGGATAAACGGATAAACATGTTGAGCAGTTGCCACGACGAACTAGGACACCGCGGATTCTACGCTACGCGCTCGATAATCACGCAACGGTTTTGGTGGCCGCAGATGCAAGACGATATCAAATGGTACATCAAGTCCTGTCGCGAATGCCAAGCGCAGCAATTACAATTATACCGCATCCCACCCGTCGTCGCAGAACCCGCACCAATTTTTGCCAAAGTCTACCTGGACACTATGCATTTGCCACTGTCAAATCAATATAAGTACCTAGTCCAAGTGCGCTGTTCCCTAACACACTACCCAGAATATTGCACCCTACGTCGGGAAATGGCTGACGCTATTGGCAATTGGATCTTTGAAGACTTCATTTGTCGGTGGGGGAGTTTAGTGGAAATAGTAACGGACAATGGAGCGCCCATCATCCGCACAGTCGCACATTTGGCAAAGAAGTATCAGATTAACCACATCCGCATTTCAGGTTACAACTCACGCGCCAACGGGATTGTAGAACACAGCCACTACGACGTCCAACAAGCTCTAGTCAAAGCAAGCGACGGTGATGAGCGGTGTTCCGCGGTGACTGTGTAGAGTCATCGTCACGTGTATGCGTTAAGCTATGCGAGAGAAGTCCTACCAGCGCCGGATCTATACACGCACTGAACCCATGGCTAACTATCTGGCACCATTACGCGTCCGACCGCCACCGCAGTCAAGTCCCGCGCTCATCCGCAACGCAAACCGCCCAGAGTCGCAAGGCAAACTCCCGCAATACCACATGCGAAACCAGCACTATCCGACCACGCCAACTAGCATCGATCACCCGAAAACTACAGTTGAACGCCGTCCGCCACATTAAAGATTAGCTGTGACACTGCCAATTCCGCGCTAGATAAGCTCGCGCCCGAAATACCGCGATCGAGACCATTTTAGCTGCGCGTCTACGAGCTATAGACAAACTGGGTTAACCGGAGGAAAATCTTCACCGATGGTAGCGTCGATCAGCAGCCAAACACAAAACGTACAGTTCGGGAGTAGCGGCAACAGGGACAAACCGCGCTAAAAGCATATACCAACGCTTATCGCATAAGACACCGGAGGTCGATCATCGGCTATCGTACTCGTCAACGGTCAGGATCTTGCTATGGATTTGCAACAGGGAAAACGACTAGCAAAATGCTCGCGCACTAAACTACATCGGACGGCGCCTTTCAGGATAACAAATTGGGATAGTAGGCCACCAAGCATGACGTAGAAGAATTCGGAGTCCACTCGTATCAGTAGGTAGCAAACAGTATATATATCATCTTATTCTGTAGCATAAAATAACATACCATACCACCGCACTCATTTGAACACCTTCCTTCTTGACAATCTATAACCTTTATCTCTCGTTTCACGCCTGCCACTTCATTGAGTCAGACGTCGAAACCGACCACACCCTCTTTATTCACTTCGCGCCCGTCGCATCTCTGCCTCATCCGTTGATGAGCGGTGTTCCGCGGTGACTGTGTAGTGTCATCGTCACGTGTATGCGTTAAGCTATGCGAGAGAAGTCCTACCAGCGCCGGAACTATACACGCACTGAACCCATGGCTAACTATCTGACACCATTACACGTCCGACCGCCTTCGCAGTCAAGTCCCGCGCTCATCCGCAACGCAAATCGTCCGGAGTCGCAAGGCAAACCCCCGCAATACCGCATGCGAAACCAGCACTGCCCGACCGCGCCAACTAGCGTCGATCACTTGAAAACTACCGTTGAACGCCGTCCGCCGCATTAAGATTAGCCGTGACACTGCCACTTCCGCGCTAGATAAGCTCGCGCCCGAAATACCACGATCGAGACCATTTTAGCCACGCGGCTACGAGCTATAGACAAACTTGGTTAACCGGAGGAAAATCTTCACCGACGGTAGCGTCGATCAGCAGCCAAACACACAACGTACAGTTCGGGAGTAGCGGCAACAGGGACAAACCGCGCTAAAAGCATATACCAACGCTTATCGCATAAGACACCGGAGGTCGATCATCGGCTATCGTACTCGTCAACGGTCAGGATCTTGCTACGGGTTTGCAACAGGGAAAACGACTAGCAAAATGCTCGCGCACTAAACTACATCGGACGGCGCCTTTCAGGATAACAAATTGGGATAGTAGGCCACCAAGCATGACGCAGAAGAATTCGGAGTCCACTCGTATCAGTAGGTAGCAAACAGTATATATATCATCTTATTCCGTAGCATAAAATAACATACCATACCACCGCACTCGTTTTAACACGCTCCTTCTTGACAATCAAACAACCTTCATCTCTCGTTTCACGCCTGCCACTTCATTGAGTCAGACGTCAAAGCCGACTACACCCTCATTATTCGTAGTGTCATTGCCATCGCACATCGGTCTCATTCGTCGCACCGCATCATTGCCATCGCACATCGGCCTCATTCGTCGCACCGCATCCTTGCCGTCGCATCTCGGTCGCCTCCGTCATGCTACATCGCGTCCGTCGCATCTAGGACTCACCCGTCGCACCACTTCGCGCCCTTCGCATATCTGCATCTTCCGTCGCCCCACAGCTATTACTTCGCACCGCGCCTCTGATCATCACCGGATTGACGAAGAACTTCTTTGACAAAGCTCACAAACCCCGCACTTCCTGTCGCTCCGATAGGATATAGTGTTATTATATTGGCTGCCCCAGTGAGGCTTTTTCAAAGAAAATTCAGCCGTCAACTCCGCCGGAATCACCTCGCGAGCGGGAATTTCCCGGACATCTCGCAGTATCACCATCCACTGGCAACGTAGTCGCTGATTGGTACAATTCGCTAAAACAAGGAGCCGAAACCGCGCAGCAGCTATTACATCAGGACCCGGGGAAAGCCCTCACGGAAATATTCAAGCATACTAGCACCTTTGGTCGCCAATCCCGTCGCAATCTAGGATTATCACCGGAGTTTCAGCAAAACGAAAATATCAATAGGCTACTCACACAATCCGCAGCATCTTCCTCACGCGCAGCCAGTTCCGAGACAGCGGATCAAAGCACACCTCGCGTTTCACAAGACTTCGCGCAACCAGCGGACAAACAAGACAGTGATCGCTCCAGCAGCCCGCC
The DNA here is from genome assembly GCA_020011035.1 of Amanita subjunquillea. Taxonomy (NCBI): domain Eukaryota; kingdom Fungi; phylum Basidiomycota; class Agaricomycetes; order Agaricales; family Amanitaceae; genus Amanita; species Amanita subjunquillea. The sequence goes on from JAEBUT010000058.1 coordinate 139,376, forward strand.
TGTTGAACGACCTTCACCCCAAATACCCCTAAGCATAGCCTTCAACACGGCTATCACCGGTTTGACCCTTAGAGGGTATTTTCATTTATATTTTCTTTTATTTACGTATATTTAATTACAGTTCTATACACAAATATGTACATACACTAAAAGTGTATATAAGACCTGTAGATAGAGAATATACGTTTAGTTGCTCTTTCCTGCTTAACAGCATGTGAGTATCTCCTCTCTATGAGAGTAAGACCTGGAGAGGTCTCTGGTCACTGTCTCTGACAGTGATACAATACTCAAAACACCTGGAGAGGTGTCTGGTCACTGTCTATGATAGTGATACAATACTCTTGTCATCACGGACGTATGACTCTATGTCTAACGGACATATGAGCTCATCGTTCATGACAGTGACAACCACTGAGACAAACTATGTCTGACAGACATATGATTGCTGCTCAACAGGTTATGGGCCCCGATAAAACCTCTCGCAGATCGCCTCGAAGGAGGCAGAAATTTCGAACCGAGGACTGGCCGTCCAGCCCTCCCTTATCACAAAGGACCCCTGGCGGGAGACGCTTTGCCCTACTCGATGCCAGCAAGCGACGAGCCACGCTCCAACCCGAGTGCGCAACTCAGCGGCATGGACGTCGAGGGCTCACCCATGGGCCCGGGCTGAACGATCAAGGCCGTCATCGTCACCTTCCCAAGGAGAACTTGTCTCTCCTTTCTTTCAAATTTATAGATTGCACCTTTGGGGCAATCTAGTCGGGGAGGGTGTAAGGGCTCTGACGTCTTCGCGGGAACCTCGCTCTCCTCGTCATCTTGTTGACTACTATCTCGATGCGCATAATCATATGCGCATCTTCGCAAAATGTATATATTTGTTTTTGTTGCTTGTGTGCGCGACCTTATGTCGCGCTTTCAAATAATTAGGTAATCAGACATTTCTTAACTACAAACCTGTACGTGCGTTACATTGCCAATAAAATTGGTCCAGTGTAAGACGCACCGCGGGATTAAGTAAGAAAGCCCAATAACCTTTACAAGTAAGCTGGGTAAGAGCAAACTATCTAGAGTCTTAGGACTCCTACCTACGGATATGCCCTCCTTATATACCTTTGGTCCTGGTCTGTGCGCACAGACTACACTGCCTCCAAGGCTGTGTACGTGCAGCAACGTTCCAGACCCCTCCATAGCCAGACTCGCCCAGACCCCTATGCCTAGACCTTTGTACAGCCACCCATGGCTTACCTAACCGGTCCTTCCATAATGGATCCCCCAAGCCCCTATGCATATAGGTATCGCGTTCAGCGTCCATAGGCCTCTAGATAAAATACAGAAAAATAGTAGAAAATAAGAGAAAATGTCCAGAGTTGTAACATGACCCCCCCCTTAAAGCTTCACGTCCCGGGAAGCCACGCGTGTCGTAAAAATCATTTTGAGTTCCTAACGAACTCGTGCCGCACATCTTCTTCGGCATATATGTCGCGCCGGTTGCCTTTCCAACGCTGCCAGTTTCGTTTGAGCTTTTCTAAATATTCACGCTCAAACTTGCCATCCTCCCACCCATACAGCCGCTTTGCTATAGGGATCGCCGTGTGATTCTGCCACTTTCGGAAACTCGTGCTTATGTCACGCACGTTGACCATCTGCCGGGGAGTGCTCAGGTTCGCCTTATGGAATTTCTGCACTTCCTTTTTAGTGTTGCCTAAGTTTTCCGCCAGTTCCCAAGTTGATTCCTCGACTGGATAAATTTTCCACTTGACAAGGTATTCTAAGTGTCCACCGCTGCGCCCACTAATGCGGCTGTCCATAACTTTCTCTACTTCATATTCATCATCTTGCGACTCCTCCACCATCTGCGCTTCTTTGCGCAAGGCCGCCTTTTCCTTTTGACCAGGAAATACCGGTTCCTTATATGGTTTGAGGTGAACCTTGTTGAATACGTTGTAGATTTTCCAGGACGCTGGAATCTTCAATTGGTACGCCGCTTGTCCGATTTTCTTTATGACCTCCAAGGGTCCCACAAATTTACCATCCAATTTTTTGGTGACGCGCAGCATAGGGAGATTTGCGGTACTCAGATAGACTTTGTCACCAGGTCAGCAATTTACTCTCCCCCCCCCTGTCCGAGTGGAATCCGAGCTGAGTCCGAGGACTCCAAGTCCAGTCCGAGCTCACTCCGAGTTGAATATAAAAGTCCTAGGACTCCGAGTAGACTCTGAGTTCAGTCCGAGCCCAGTCTGAGTCCTAGTTGAACTAGGACTGAACTAGGATTGAGCTCAGTCCTAGCTCAGTCCTAGCTCAGTCCTGGCTGAACTATGACTGAACTCAGACACATTCTCACCTCTTCCCACACATATCCAACATGTTCCCATACAGTTGTCCACATTCCCACACACCAGTTTACATTCCCACACACATTCCCACATGCCAGTTCCTGTTCCTGCATACCTGTTCACATTCCCACAAACCCATTCACATTCCCACATACCTATTCATGTTCCACACACCTGTTACATTCCCACACACC
>JAEBUT010000058.1:142705-214144 GCA_020011035.1 Amanita subjunquillea
GTCAATGATGACCAAACATGTCTCAAGGACATGATCAACCGACGATGAAAATTTTCACATTTTTCAAAAATTATTTTTATATGAAAACACGACGCTAATAAACATGTTTCATAGATAAAGATATTCATATACTTCTTCCCACACATATCCAACATGTTCCCATACGTTGTCCACATTCCCACACACCAGTTTACATTCCACACACATTCCCACATGCAGTTCCTGTTCCTGCATACCTGTTCACATTCCCACAAACCCATTCACATTCCCACATACCTATTCATGTTCCCACACACCTGTTCACATTCCCACACACCTGTTTACATTCCCACACACCTGTTTACATTCCCACACACCAGTTCCTGTTCCTGCATACCTGTTCACATTCCCACAAACCCATTCACATTCCCACACACCTGTTCACATTCCCACACACCTCTAGATAGTTTCCTTTCACCCAGGTCACTAGTCTACTGTGTCAATGCCAGTTATTTATCTGAGCTGTGTTTGATGGGTCCCCTTGATCTGTTCAGTTCCTGTTCTATTCCATGGGAGGTGTGTACATTCTCATCTTGTACAAACATCTTCCTACCATGTTACCACACATCTGTCCAAATTGTCCACACCTCCTCCATGTTCCCACACTTGACCACATTCCTACTTGTTCCCCTATGTATAGATAGTTGAGAGACAAGGTTTGATGGGTGGCAGGCATGTGACAGGTGTTATGGACAATGCCTTCATTGTGGTTTGTTCTAAGTCAACAGCAACAAGCAGAGTCTTGGTCCACTCCCAGTCACTGGACAAAGGTTCTAGATGCTAGGTCAAATGATGACAAAGGTCCTGAAGACAATGAAGAAGATGAGAGCATTGAGATCAAGCAAGGTTGAGAGCAACACTTGTCTAAGTTGGAACTGAGGTTATTCTACTGTACATGGGGTTTATATATGATTGGAGAACAATGGAAACTTTAAGAGGAAATAAAGCTGTAGCTACCTGAGAAAGGAAATGTGAAGGTAATTACAAAAAGGAGATAGCATCCAATATAGAATATGTATGTTGAACTATAATATATTCTCAGTCTCATGTACTTGGACTGACTGTAATAATGTACCTATAATATATTCTATGGTCATAAGTAAGTGTGAATCATTTAGTAGGGTAAACAGGATACTCACCTCAGTCTCATGTACTTGGACTGAGGTGAGTGTACAACACTGGATGGTATTTACACATAGCAGGGTGGTCAGCTTAATGGGAGAGTCAGAGAGGCTTGTGAAAGGTGTAAAGCAGTATAATGACCGCACATGTCAAGTGTGTGGTCATAAAGCAGTTTGTGATGTGAGTGTCATGATGTGTACTCTCAACAATGCACAGTCATGGTGTAATAATAGAACATCCGCCAATGAAGGGGAAAAGAAACTGTAACAACAGGTGGGCATACAGGTAGACAAGATGTGCAGTTTAAATAAATGTTTTGACTCAATTGGTTTAAATAGTAACACTAATTTAAAATTTGATATACAAGAGTGAGCAGTTGAGAAGACATAGGGAGCAGATATGGCTTTTGCAGCTACAGATTAGCTGAATGTGGAGCTGGTCAAATATCTTAACACCAGCTATTGTTCAACTTGTCTCAGAATTTATTTCATTTCATGGCATTTTTCAATTCTTTTGAATTTGACCATGAGAACTAAATTGAATCATAGGTGGTTTCCTGATATGGCAATGATTGATCAGGTGATTAGTCTCAGTCAGTCTCACCCCAAGTAGTGTAAAAGTGTATTTTTATTTTATTTTATTTTTCATGTCAAGTATAACAGTTCAATTCTATTAATACATTTATTAACATCATGCAAATAGAATTGGGGTGGTGCAAATGGGAAATGCAGGGGCACTGGCAGATGTCGGTGGCCATGGGCAGACACATGGCGTTGTCGTCAAGACATGGTGAAGAGGTGGCAGCGGCGGTGAGGTGATGGTTGGTGGTGGGCTTTGATGCGTGCCGCGTGACGGCTGCAGTCGGCGCGTGAGTGGGTGGGTGGGCAGGGGCAGGGGCAGGAGTGGTGGGTGGACAGGTGGTGCAGGTGACTGGGAACTGGTGGCTGGGAGGGCGAGCGGATCGTCGGGGGTTGGTTAAAAGATAACTAGGCGAAAAAAAACAGTTAGCCATAAAAAAACGAGAGAAAAAATAAAAAAACATACCAGGGGCCCAGACGAATTGTTCGTCTGGGCCCCAGTGAGGGTGGTGTTTGGCGTGTATGGGCGTGAGCAGGGTGGGCGAACGGAGGCGAATGGGCGGGTCCGTCGACGCGGCAGGGTGGTCGTTGGGAGTGGCGAGTGGCGGTGGGGGTGGTGACCGTGACCGTGTGGTGGTGGCGGCGTTGACGCGGTGGTGGTGGCGGCGGTGATGTGGTGGTGGTGGCGGCGGTGACGTGGTGGTGGTGGTGGAGGTGGTGACAGTGACCGTTGGTGACGGTGTGAGAGGCGGCAGGTGGTCGTCAGAGGGTGGTGATGAGCGTGGGGGTGGCGGTAGTGGTGACGGACGGTGGCGACGATGGCGGTTGCGACGCGACGTTGGCAGTGGCGACAGCGGGCACGGTGTGGTGTGATCGATCACGCAACCACGGTCATGTCACCAGCATGCAATGCACGGCAGTCACGTGTGGGTCACGTGCAGCAGTAAACAGTAAACGGCGCGTTGCTGCCGTCACGTGGAGCCTTGTCTGTGCTTGTGTCACAGTGTCACAATATGTATATATATGCTGTGGTTGATGAAACTGCCCCCACACTGCTCAGAGTCCACTCGGACTCCGAGCACGATCAGTCCTAGGATTTCCGAGCTCAGTCCTAGACTGGGCTCGGACTCTATTAGGACTGACCTCGGACTACGAGGCCAAATTTGGCTGGGTTTCCAGCCAAATTCACTTGCAAACAAAAAAAACTCGGACTCCGAACTGAGTCCTCGTATTCCGAGGACTGAGCTTGGAGTCCGAGCATCTTAGGGGGCTAAGAGTAAAGTGCTCCACCAGGTTGGTATTGGCGCGTGGGAGCTTTTGACTCATCATATTTCCGCTTCATTGTTTCAGCAGCTTTCTCCAGAGCAGCAGTCGCATTAGCATGAATCCCTTCAACCTGTTTTGCTAAGTCCTCAACTGCGACCACTTTAGGAACGTAAGTCGGATTGAGCCCTTTATACGGATGCCGCCCATAATTCATAAAGAAGGGGGAGTATCCTGTTGCTGAGTGCACCCGGTCATTATGGCAAAATTGTGCCACCGCTAGCCAGTCACTCCAGTTGTTCTGTCTGTGATTGATGAACATCGTGAGGAATTCTTTCACGGTTTGATTGACGCGTTCTGTTTGGCCATCTGTCTGTGGGTGATATGCTGTGGAGCGGTTGGCTTGTATTCCCAACATCCCATAAAGGTCGTCCATAAATTTGGAGACAAATTGCGGGCCCCTATCGCTAATGATTTTCTTGGGCAATCCGTGTTCTCGGAATACGTTGTCTCGGAATAACATAGCAACTCCCTGCGACGTGATTGTAGACATGGTAGGTAGGAAATATGACTTCTTTGTAAAACAATCTACTATGACCAGAATCATGTTGTTTCCTTTAGATTCCGGAAGTGGTCCAATTAAATCCATGGAAATAATTTCCCAAGGCACCTCTGGTACCTCATTGGGATGTAGTGGCGCCGCTCGAGCTTGTCTATCTGGTTTCACTTTTTGGCAGGTCTCGCATCCAGTAATGTAATTCTGGATGTCCTTTCGCATCTGTGGCCACCAAAAATCTCTAGTCACTAGTTCAATCGTTTTATCTATCCCTGGATGTCCCCAGGAATGATATATTGCCAATAATTGTTCGCGCGTATGTATGTTGGCTGGCACATAGACTCATCCTTTCCATTCCACCAATCCGTTAACCACTTTGAAGTCTCCCTTGTTTTCATCAAGTCCTTTTCTCACCTGCATTTCCCATTGCCGATTAGGAATTTTCCAGATATCCTTAATGATATCTTCAATTGCCCTATCATCATTGTAAACTCGAACAAATAGATCGTCCTTGAGCAAGATGACTCCTTCATTATCCGGGCCTCCCGGGTGATGGTCTGTTCTTCGCGACAAAATGTCCGCCTTGGAATTGGACTTCCCTGACCGGTGCTTAATAACAAAGCTGTACTCTTGCAGATCTGTGACCCATCACGCTTGTCATCGATTAAGATTCTGCGGTTTCCGGAAGTACGTTAAGTTCTGATGATCTGTCAAAACTTCCACTATTTCCTTTGCGCCTTTGAGATAGTGTGACCACTCGTAGAAAGCGTGCATTATGGCAAGCATCTCCTTGTCATAGATCTCATAATTCCTTTCCGCATCATTTAAGGCTTTTGAAATGAAGGCCACCGGTCGCCAAGATTGATCTTTTCCCTGTTGTGACAAAATTCCGCCAATTGCAAAATCTGATGCGTCAACTTCAATATGAAATTGACCCTCATCATCGGGAATTTTGAGTACAACCTCCCTCACCACAAGGTCTTTCAGTCCCTGAAAGGCGGTGTCCTGTAGTTCGGTCCAGAGCCACTCATTTTTTCCGGTCAACTTGGTCAGCGGCTTAGCCGTTGATGCAAATTGTTACAGTTTCTTGTTCGTTTCAACCTCTTGTCTCAGTGGACAGTTTCATATCCATCATTTCCCCTTAACTGCGCATCGTACAGCTTGGACGCTATCTCCTTTCATAACTACTTTCACATTTCCTTTCTTAGGTAGTTATCGTTTCATTCCTCTTATAGTTTCCTTTGTTCTCTAATCGTATATAAACCCCATGTACAGTAGAATAACTCTAGTTCCAACTTAGATGAGTTTTGCTCTCAACAATGATCGACTTCAGCACTCTCTTTTCTCATTGTTCTCTAAAACCTTCGTCATCGCTTGACTTAGCGTCTAGACCCTTGTCCAGTGGCTGGGAGCGGACCGAGACTCTGCTTGTCACTGTCGACTTAGAACAAACCATGACGAGGGCATCGTCCGTAACACAAATCCCTCCACAAAGCGTCGATAAAAATTTACAAATCCTAGGAACTGCTGTAACTTGCGTTTACAGGTAGGTGTCGGCCATTCCGCAATTGCTTTAACTTTGCCCCCCTCCATACGGATGGAGTCTTCACTAATAACGAGCCCCAGGAAATCGATTTCCGGTCGATCAAACCAACACTTCTCTGGTTTCAATGATAATTTGTGGTTTTCCAATTTCGCCAGTATGCGATTAACGTGTTTGGTATGTTCTTCCTGTGTTGACGAGAACACTAATATGTCATCCATATAAATGACAACCCATCCCTCGGCTACTTCTTGTCAGAATATATCATTCATCATTGTTTGGAAAGTTGCTGGGGAATTTGTTAAACCAAAGAACATGACTAGCGGCTTGAACAGGCCCCTGTTAGTCCTAAATGCCACTTTCCACTCATCACCCTGTTTGATGCGAACATTGTTGTAGCCCCAACGGATATCCATCTTAGAGAATATCTTGGCCTTAGACAACTTGTCCACCAGTTCCCCAATGAGTGGTAATGGGTATTGGTTTTTTATTGTCATTTCATTTAATTGTTGGTAGTCTTGTACCGGTCATAGTTTCCCATCCTTTTTCTTTACGAAGAAGAATGGTGACGCCATGGGAGATTTACTTGGTTGAATTCGTCCTGATTCCAAGTTTTCCTTCAGGAATTCATCCAATTGCGCCTGTTCATCTCGATTGAGCGGATAGATTTTGCAATCTACTGGTTTGGCTCCGGGTATCAGTTCTATGGCATGGTCCCATGGCCGTTGTGGTGGTAATTCATCAAAGGTTTCTTTCTCAAAGACCTTCTAGTGTCCTAAGTAGTGTTTGGGCACTACTTCCTCTGACATGCGCTTTTGAGCAGTTTCGGATTCCTTGGCTGCTATATTGGTTGCTACTGATCATAGTCATAGCTCTGGTTCCCCAATATCAATGGCCAATAAATGTTCGCCCTCTTCTAATTGCTCCAATGGATCCAACTCATCTTCGGGCTCTTCCACTTGTGACGCAGTCCAACAAGTTCCTGGACATCACATGAATCGTACTTCTTTTCGCTTCCAGTCAATGGCTGGGTTATGATGCTTTAACCAGTCATGACCTAGGAACAAATCCGTTTTTCCTAAGCGCGCCACACTGCATTCAATTATTTCTTCATGATCCCCAATTTGTAGCTTGAATTGTGTCATGTATTCAATGCTTCCCATTGAGTTCTGGGACCCATCCGCATTGTAGACTGGTAACAGCTTTATCAGCCGTCGTTTATTTAATTTGTGTCGTTCCACAAATTCTTCATTGATACAAGAGCCCGTACACCCTGAATCAACTAGTGCTAACACGTTGATGGTCTCTCCTGTGTCCATTGTTGTAATTACACAGTGTAAATCCACCTCTTGTTTGCCTGTCGCATGAACTAGCTGTTGACGTAATTGCGTCAAGTTCCACAGCACCTCTTGTTCCGATAGTTTATTGAGATCGTTTACCAACTTGGCATTGACCTCATTGATTCGTTTAGTCGGCACCCATTCCTTTAAACAACAAACTGCAGTTTCGCTATTTTCCTGCCAGATTCGTCTTAGCACCCACTCAGGGGTCCATGGGTTCAACCAAGTCGTTTTTACGCTCACACTCAAGTTTTGTATCCGGTGAATGAGGGGAGAACATTCATATAATAATTCTGGTACTTTTACACAAGAATCATTGTCCAAGATAGAAACCTTTTTAGCCAGCAGCGCAGAGCGCGTGCCTACTGGCTGTCGCCAAAACCCTTTTCTTTTCCCCATTCCTTCCATTGCTCCTCCGTGAGCTCGTCAATTTTTATTTCCCTTACATGGCTTTTTCCTTTTTCAGCCCATGTATGTTTCTTTGGTTCTTTGCATTCTCTTGCAAAGTGACCCTTCTTTCCGCAATTGAAGCATGCGCCTGGTGCACATTTGACTTTATCTACATCCATCGCATTTGAATCGTGAGTGGACGTTGATGCCTGAGCCGGTTTATAGGTTCTCAAGGTTGGCTGAGGTTTTTGATAATCCTCCTTGAATGGCGTCTTCTTCTGTCTATCGCCATACGCATCCCGAGCTCGTCGATAAGCCCTTGCTAATTCCGTAACCCTTTCCATGATCCGTTCCAAGGTATCCCCGGCATCTAAATCTCCGACCCGGATTAATTCGAATCCCAAATTGGGATTTAATCCTTTTTGGAAATGGTCTTTTGCTGCACTCGCATTCCATCCGGTTAAAGGCAACAAGGCTTTGAACTTGATGATGTAATCTTCTATGGCCCGGCTTCCTTGTTGGAGCTTCTGGATTTGTTCAACGGCGTGCTCCTGAGTTTCTTTTGACATAAAGAAATTGTGCATTTGTCGTTTGAGATCCGCCCATCCCAAAAATGGAGGTTTCAGGGTTTGAGGGTTGCGTTCATAATGTGTGGCCACTCCTATTGTGGCTGGTACGAAATGTCCTTCTCTTCATTGTTGATAAGACAGGTTAGCTGGCCAACCCTCCTCCGCTACCTTTTGATTAAAGTCGGTGTCACTGTCAATTTGTTCTTTTAACTTGACAGTGGCCCATGTTCCTGCCCGATCACCTTTTCCTTTTCTGATCCGCCCAAGCGTAATATAGATGCGTCTGCCATAATCATTCTCATGAGCCAGCTCAAAGTATACATCCATAGCTCTGCACCAGGCATCTACTTGCGCTGGGTCACCTTCATAGTGATCCAGTAACTCTAGTTTTACCAATGATCTGCTAGGCGGGAGAGGTCGGGTGTTCTGGTATTCCGTTACAGCTTGTTGCACCAAGTTTCCCATGTGCGCCGCCATTTGGGTGGTCCCCTCGGTCCATTCTTGAATGGCTTCGTCTCGCTCAGCTACTTGTTGCGGGGTCGCTCCTCCTGCTATGGACAGTGGTTCCGGTCTCGGGGTGGCATTCAGTCCGAAGTAGTAATTGTACTGATTGATGGCTGCATGCAAATACGCCGTCATTGTGTTTGTCCAACCAAATCCTATCTCGACATGCCCGAGATCTCCATTAACAATTGCTTGGATCATTGGCCACCCATTTGTGCCATTGAGACTGGTTCGTACATGGAATCCGACCCATTTATTTTGACGAACTACTTGAAATTTTACAAGTTGGTCCGATCGATAAGCTGGATCGATTTGGTTTACCCAATGTGCTGTAGGGAATGCTGGCCATTTGAACCGACTCCACAATTCCTCTTTGAACAGAACTAGGTAAAAATATCCAGGGATTCGGTTGTGTAGTAAGGCGACTCGGGGCCGTTTGAAATATCGGTCCGAATCCACATCCCATTCAATAGCTCCCATATGCTTACAATCATGTCCGGATCGCACTAATGATGTGACCATGTCCCAACCCTTGGGTCCTTTTGGAACACGCTCAATATGGTAACAGTCATTGTATCCATATGTGCGTCTGATGTTTACACATCCGTGAGTGTTGCGAAGATTGTAGTCCCACGAGTTGATCTCCTGGATCTGTGGAAACGCTGGCCACTCGTACATATCCCAAAATTGGTTTTTTATTAAGATGAGATAACAATATCTGGGTACATCCAGATGCAACACATGTTTGGTGTGAGCAGGACGGGGGTACGGGTAGGGAATAACTATCTCCTTTTCAACTTCCCATTTCCAGTTGTTGATCGTCCTTTGTTTCTCTTCATTAAACCCCTGTTTGGGTTCAGTGTCTGCGGATAGCCAATCCGCTGCACAAGGGATGGTACCGTTGTAATAGTTTGCGTCTGCGCCTGTGGTTCTGGTTAGCGATTTGCTAGGTCCAGAATGGACAGTTACCGCTTGTGCATATGACATGGGCACTGACGTTGCACGCGCCGCCGAAGACTGCCCAGCCACCCAGGACTGAATGGTGGAGGCTCGTGCCTTCCCCTTTTTGGATTCTTTTTGTCCGCCAAATCAGGTGAACTTGTTGTACTTGCTGTGTCCTTCCATGAGTTTCATGTCCTTCCAAGTATAGGACTTGTCTTCATGCGGGCGCAGTGCCGCTTTCTCGATGACATGGAACATGTCGTTCTTGTGATGGTCCTGGAGACCAAATTTGACGGTCTCATTGCGCATCTCTGGTTCCCAGGACAGGATTTGCGTTACAGTTGGCCACTCTGGCCAGTCGAATGTGTGGTAGAATTCCCTTTTGAACAGGTACATATAACAGTACCCGCTCCTTCGCCATGGCTTCTCCTCTTGGATATCCGTGACGGACACACTTGGTAATTTGGGACGTGTTACGATTTCTAATTTCTTTATTTTCTTCAATTACATAACAGACACAGCCACTGGAGGGTTAGGTCAGCAAAGGCAAGGATGGCTGAGTCATCGGAAGGCATGAGGAATAGGTCACATGATTGACTCATGGAAGACATGAGGCGAAAGGTATATAAGGGGGAGGTTAGTAGGTAGTGTACCTTAGCCTTATGATTGTTTGTGTCATACCACACAGCAACTAAGTGCCTTCTCTTCTTCTTTCTCAAACCTTGAGGTTGTGTGGAACAACGTTCTAACAGGACGAGTCAACGCTTTGACCCAATCGTCCGTGTATGTGATATCTTCCCCAACGAGTTTGAGGAAGTCGGTGAGTCCCAGCAGGGGTGAAGTGCCAGGGTCGTTTTTCATCACGAGCGGGGATACCAGGAATGGCGTGTTGTACCTGGTTGGCATGTCCTTCCTTTTGAGTCATGCCTTCATGTACGGATCGGGTCGTTTCCCGTCCAATCATTCCTGGTTGGCAATCTCCGCAGTCACCCTGTTGTAGCTACGGGTTTTGATGTTCCTGTTTTCAGCATGCATCAGCCGATTTTGCTCCTTGGCTGACAAGACCAAGCCATTGTGTTGTAGAGTGATAATGTTCCAGCCCATCAACAGGAGCTGGATGTTTGATGGCATGTCAAACAATCGTTGGTGGATCTCCGATTCGGGATCCATGTTGTTAAGCAGCCCCTCCAAGGTCTGCCTGTCCTTCTCCATCTGGGCGAGCTCCTTCTCAACCTGTTTCTGATACCGGATTTCTTCCCGGCGTTGCTTGAGAAGTTCCTCCCAAGCGTCCTCCTGGATTCGGAGGGCTTCCTGTTCCTGCTGCCACAGCTGGAACCTGTACTGTTGTTGTTGGAGATGATGCTCCCAGTGTTGTGCCTTGCGCCATGTGTAGTAAGCCCTAACGTGGGCGTCGCGTTGCCTATTGTTGGTAGAAACTATGACTGACCAAGTGATTTCTTCTGCACACTCCTGTGCCCATTCGATTCTGAATCGTTTACCAGCCTGCACGAGAGTGAGGCCAGCGTGGGGGATGATATAGTTGAAAAGAGATGCCATGACTGCGTCCCTTGTTGTTGCCTTAGACCTTTTACAGTGACTCACAAAAGGTTTCCAATGTTTTGTTAATTTTTGTTGAGTGACTTGTAGTATGGGAAATAAATTACATAAAAATGTGGGAAAATCAGAATACATAGTTTAGCATGTATAGAATTAGATAAACAAGCAACATTATGTCAGCAACACTTTTGATGGAGATAGAAAATGTTCAAGTCAGATTGCTCATTGGAAACCTTTTGTTGCCAATGCAAGAATGGCATTTTATGCACCCTCAAGGTCATGTGACAATGTTAGAGAAGCTAAAATAAAACCAAACAACCACAAACATTACTCACACCTGATCCTGTAATCACTCAATGACACACAATGCCTCACCCCCCTGGTGGCCAATCACCACATGCCATCTTCAATATGGCTAGTTTTAACATATGGAAGAGCTTCACATTGAACTGGAAACACATTCACAGCCTTCTCAGGTTATCTGGTGCCAATTGTGGAAGGATGTCAGATGAGACTGTGACAACTGTCAAACATGGCTGATCCTACATCTCCTCTTGCATTACTGTAGAAGACAATGAAGCCATGTTAATATCTAAAATAGCAGCTCAGAGGCCACTCTCTGTCCCTTCATTAGTTTGTAAAGCCAGGCAAGGACCCTCTGACACCATGAGCCCCAATAATGTAACAGACATTCCCTCAACATTCAGTGTCACCTGCAGACTGCATTGGCCAAGCTTCTGCCCAGCAATATTTCCTCATATATCACCCTAAACAACTGATATCAGCCTCAACATTGACCCCTTCTGGCATTCTATGGTCAAGTACAGCTCATTAATGTTGTGACTGGCAGGAACTGTCAGCCTTTTCATCTTCAGCACAGCCCTGATGTCTGGCTTATTTGCATATGTTATAGTAGTGGAGGTTCAGATAGACTCATGAACAACATTATGAAGCAATCTAGCAAACTTTTTGGCTACCTGTGCAATTATCAGGGGAAGTTCAGTAAATGGGCCAGGATGGCACATTAACCTGAGAAGTTTGGAAACATGTTTCCAGTTCAATGTAAAGCTATTCCATGTGTTAAAACTAGCCATATTGAAGATGGCATGTGGTGATTGGCCACCAGGGGGGTGAGGCATTGTGTGTCATTGAGTGATTACAGGATCAGGTGTGAGTAATGTTTGTGGTTGTTTGGTTTTATTTTAGCTTCTCTAACATTGTCACATGACCTTGAGGGTGCATAAAATGCCATTCTTGCATTGGCAACAAAAGGTTTCCAATGAGCAATCTGACTTGAACATTTTCTATCTCCATCAAAAGTGTTGCTGACATAATGTTGCTTGTTTATCTAATTCTATACATGCTAAACTATGTATTCTGATTTTCCCACATTTTTATGTAATTTATTTCCCATACTACAAGTCACTCAACATAAATTCACAAAACATTGGAAACCTTTTGTGAGTCACTGTAAGTAAAAAGGCTGTTGACTCTTCTTCTATATCCGCACTTCCTAATGCAGATATTCTTTGATGTGGTCAATAATGCACCCGCACTCAATTCTTCGATTTATTTCCACCAACTGACCCAATAGTGTGGTGCCTGGGGCTTCACTCGAGTGTCCTCGTGCTCAGATCGTTAGATCCGATACGTAATTGGTATCTTGAGACTGTTCTCCTTGCTACACAGCATGCTACCAGACTGCTTTCGCTCGTTCCTGAGCTTTTCCGAGACAAACGGTATATTCCGCTGACCAGTGCCTGCCCGCACTTTCAATCACATGGAGATATTCTCGTCCGAATGTCTTTTGTCACCAGCAACCTTTTGGTAGTAGTCCCTGATGACGATCAAGGAGTCTATCTGTTGTCGACGGCGATGGTGATCCTCGAGAGCGGCTCAGTAGTCACATGGTGTAACATGTACCAAGGTCCATCGCACAGGTTTGAGGGAACTTGTCGAGGACGCGCACAACAGCGAGAGGTGTGGTGTAAAGACTCTAGATTATGTTAGGACTAATCCCACACAACCACAGGTCTCACAGAGAGAGGAGGAGAAGAGAATAGATTCGACACAGTAGACCAGTAAGCTGGGTAAGAGCAAACTATCTAGAGTCTTAGGACTCCTACCTACAGATACGCCCTCCTTATATACCTTTGGTCCTGGTCTGTGCACACAGACTACACTGCCTCCAAGGCTGTGTACGTGCAGCAACGTTCCAGACCCCTCCATAGCCAGACTCGCCCGGTAACAAGCTCCAACCTATCAAAGTGACAGGCAGACAGGGGGGGGTTTGTGAGCTAGGTAAAGATTTCCCATCAATTCCAGTTCCAGAGATCAACTGCGCGAATGTATATTGAACGGATGCGAAAGGATGCGAAAGATGCGAAAGAATGCGATGGATGTGAAAGGATGCAAAAGATGCAAAAGAATGCAACGGATGCAAAAGATGCGAAAGAATGCGACGGATCACGAATAACGCGCGCGGATAGCGCAAAATAGATAAACGGAGTACTCAATGCGTGCGGCGGTGGCGTGGTGATGACCGGGTTTGGGCGGAAGTGCGTAGGGCGAAGTTTGTCGGGCAATGGCAATGGCGATGAGTAGCCCAAGTCTTTACGCAAGTTGGGCTTTGGCAACGGCTGCAATGATGCGGAGAGGAATTTCTCCAGAGACCGAGAGAATGAAAATGAAGCGAACGCGAAGGGGAAACTTGGATGGATAGGGTAGATTATTATTGTTTTCACTACGACTCTTTGTGGTTTATATACATTTTACTATGCTACCAATGTGAAACGACTGACACTCTTGTAACTTTTTCTCTGTGTACGCGCATCATCTTGCTGTCCCAATCCGTTATCTTGAAAGGCTCCCTCCGATGCGGCTTAGTATGCAAGCATTTTCTTAGTATTTTTCATCCGGCTGCCACTCCGTAGCGGAACCCTGATCGTATGGTCATTGTCCCTAAGGGCGTTTGAATATGAGCGCGGTGGCTGACAATCGAGCTCCGGTGTCCCTATTGATTACCGCTGATGTTTTCCCTGGTGACCGCAAACCTGTTAACGGAATTCTTCCGATTGTTCTCCATATAGCCTTCCCCCTTGTATTCTTCGATTGATGCAAACCACTGTGAAGATTTCGTCCCGGTATCCTGGGTGGACTAATGATTCCTCCGTCGATCATATGCGTATGCGGATGTAGGTTTTGATCGTGGTCCCCGGAAAGCTAACTTGCCTATCACGGAAGTGGCAGTGCAGAGCTATTGCATGCGACGGTAACTCTCGATGTGGCAGGTCCGTTTAGTCAGCACGGTTTAGCAGATAATGGGATTTGTGCTCGGTAGTCGTCAAGCGCGATGGCGCTCGCTGCTAGTGCGAAAGGGGGCGGATTATGCTGCGGGTGCGTGCGATGATAACCGAGTTTGCGAGCTCTGCGGAACTGTAGCGCATCAGATAGTTAGTGACGGGTTCAGTGCATGTGTATAATCCCAATGACGATAGGACTTCTCTCACATAGCATGGCGCATATACGTGATGAGGTCGCTACATGGTCACAATGGGACACCGCTCATCACCGGACCCCTATGCCTAGACCTTCGTACAGCCACCCATGGCTTACCTAACTGGTCCTTCCATAACGGATCCCCCAAGCCCCTATGTGTATAGGTATCATGTTCAGCATCTGTAGGCCTCCAGATAAAATACAGAAAAATAGTAGAAAATAAGAGAAAATGTCCAGAGTCGTAACAGGTGTCCTGAAGTTAGTGATTTGTGAATTGTTTTGACAATCTGTGTCTGGAGTGATCCAATGTCTGGAATGTATGCTCTGTCGATATATCTGATGATTCCATCAACAAACGCCCAGTCCTGGAGGTTAGATTTGATTGGTGGAGCACATTGGGTTTTGATGACTTCGATGATTGTGCATCCAAAGCTATCGAGCACTGTAGCATCCCTAATTTCTTGAGCTAATTCTGTAGTGATGAGACGAATGAACTTGTTGTCAGGTAACATGGTTATGTCTTCTGGGGTATCATCGCCTTTCATATGATCAGGTTGGCGGGATAGAGCATCCGCTTCAAACATCTTGATGCCAGGGATGTGTTCAATTTTCAAGTCAAATTCTGAGAGCATCATGGACCATCGTGCTTGTTGAGGGGTCAATCATTGAGGTGTCCAATAGAATAAAAGATTCTTATGATTGCAATGAACCACTATTGGATGTGGTGACCCATGGAGTAAATGTTGCCATGCCTGCAGTCCTTTAATGATTGCGAGGAGTTCTTGGTCATAAATCTGGTAATTTTGTTCCATGAGTGTCAAGGCATGGGAAATAAATCTGCATGGGTGAAGTGTTCCAGTTGCATCCACTTGTTTCAATACTGCTCCAGTAGCTTTATTGGAGGCATCTGTTTGAAGAATGAAAGGTCTGGTGGGGTCTGGCATGCGTAAAACTGGCATGGAGGAAAACTTGCACTTGAGTTCTTCAAACACACTTTGACAGGTAGGCATCCAATCAAAAAGTAAACCTTTCTTTGTCAAATCTGTCAGCAGTTTTGCTATGGCAGCAAAGTTGCCAATGAATCTTTGGTAAAAGTTCCCAAATCCAAGGAAGGATCTGACTTGTTTGACCGTTGTTGGCATTGGCCAATCACGAATTCCTGCAAGTTTGACAGGGTCCATCTGTATGTGTCTGGGGGTGATGACCATGCCTAGAAATTCGACTTCTTGGATACAGAATTTGCATTTCTCAAGTTTCAAAAATAAATTGTTGTCCTGTAGTTGGTCCAAGACACATTCTGTGCACTTTGTACTTCTTCTTTGGTTTTCCCACAAATTAGAATGTTGTCCATGTAAATAATGAGCCATCCTTCATTTATCATGTCCTGAAAGTATTCATTCATCATAGTCTGGATCGTTGAAGGAGAGTTGCAAAGGCCAAAGAACATGACTGTTGGTTTGTATAAACCTCAATTTGTTATGAACACTGCTTTCCATTTGTTGCCTTTTTTAATTCTGACATTGTTGTATCCCCAGCGCAAATCAAGTTTAGTGAAGTACTTTGCGCCTTCTAATTTTGTCATTAAATCAGAGACTAAGGGTAGTGGATAAGCATTCTTGATTGTCCATTTGTTTAAGTATCAATAATCCTGACAAGGTCGAAGTGCACCACTCTCCTTTTTAGAGACAAAGAAAAATGGTGATGCTTGTGGTGATTTAGATGGTCAAATGTAGCCTTTGTCTAGCTGTTCCTTAATCCATTCATTGAGAGTTGATTGTTCCTTTAGTGATAATGGGTATATTTTGTTGACTTTTGGTGTAAATCCTGTTTTGAGTTCGATAGCATGATCCCATGGGCGAGAGGACAGGAAACGTTCTGATGCCTTTTTCTCAAAGGTGGCTTGCCAGTGTGTGTATTCCAGAGGTAAAGCAGTTGGCACTTCATCTCATTTTGCTTGATGTTCAAGTGCCTGTGATGCTGATGTTTTTACTCTGATCCAATATTCATCTTCTCCCCATTGTTGAGTATATAACGCCATGTGCCAAATAGGCCTGGTGTCCTCTGAATCATTGTCCATTTGGAGGGTCTTTTTTCACCAGTTGATAGTAGGATTACATTGTTCTAACCAGGGTATTCCAAAGATTATTGCCTGATTGCCTAGATTGGTGATCCATAACCAGTTGTTGTACATCTTTCCTTTGATAGAATAGGTAAGGCAAGTGCAATGAGTGATCAGTCCGTTCTGATTGATTGTTCAATTGGTGTTTTTGACTCTGATCGGTTGTTTTAATAGTTCTTTTGGTAGATCTTTTGATATTTGTTTGTCAATGAAGTTTCCTTCTGCTCCACAATCGATGAGGGCAGATATTTCAGTGGGTTTATGGGTCGTTTGCACAGTAATGGAAATCCGTTTGTTATTGTTGGATTGTACAATTACAGAGTTGAGTGCTAACTGTTCAATAGTACTAGAGGCGTCAACCACTTTCTGGTGTCTCCTTCTTAAAAACCCTTGGATTTGAGTTCCTGAAGGGTATTCTTGCGCTCCTCATCTGGGAGTTCTTTCAACAGGGCCCTAATGCATTGGGCAGCTGATTTGTTTGAGGTTGTTTCCTCTACTGTCCTAATTGCACGATTCTGTGGAGAGGAGGGCCTGTAGGACAACGTCTGGGTGTTCCCCTTGTTTGGGCAGTCCCTGGATATGTGTCCCTGTGTTCCACATCTGAAACACTTGCCAGTTTTCTGATATTCCTCTTTTTGGGCATCTGAAGGGTGTCCTGTGCTTACAGCATTGATTCCCCTTGATCCGGATGCAGAGGATCTCTGGTTTCGGTTAAATTTGAAACATCCCTTTGTATCCCCTGATCCAGAAGATTGGTTCATCAGTTTCAGGGTCTCCCAAGCATTGTGCAGGTGTTCTGCAGCATCATAAGCTGTTTCCATATTGACAACTGCAGGATTTTCGATGATCTTTGCTGCTACTGATGCAGGGAGTCCTTTACAGAAGTAAATGCACTGCGCCATGAACCCTGTAATTCTGGTGGAGTGTATGAGCAATCTGAATTTCTGAATGTAGGCAGGGATGTTGATATCTCCACCCACTTTGACTTTATCTAGATCATTCAGGGTCCTAGCTGCACTATCAGATTCTCCCCATTCAAGAATCGTCGCCTGAAGCTAGTATAATTATCCCAAGAGAGGGCATATGCACTTTCTGCTGATTTTCCTTTGGTTGCTTCTGCTGCCTCTAATTCTCCTTGAAGATTGGTTTTCCAATCATCTAGTTCTTCCCCTAAGTGAAGGAGAACATATTTGATTTGTTTCAAAGCATCCTTCATCAAGATTGAAGATGTCATCAAATGTATTGATGAAATGTTTTGCCTTAGAGTGCTGTCCTTTGAATTCTTTAATGGAGATTCCCTTTATCCCTTTTGAGGATGTGTCCTTGTCATCTGACATTTCCTTTTCTGGTTCCTGCTTCAGTTCTGGTGTTTCAGGTCTCGGATCCTGTGTTCCTGGTTTGTGTTTCAGTTCTGTGCCCTGTTTCAAGTTTTCTCCTCATTTTGGTTTGTCCCCAAAGGCTAGATCGATCTCGATCTGTTGTTGTTCTCTGTATTCATTCCACTTAATTACTGTTTGTTTGTCAAATGCAAAGAAGGCGAAATCTCCTAATTTTTCATTGACTTGGAACTCGTGCCACCAAGTAAGTTCAGGTTCAGTGTTTGGGGGTAGGAATAACTGATTTTCCTTGTGGTTCGTTTCATTGTACCAGTGAATCCAAGTTTCTCCTGGTAATTCGTTGTTGGGGTCTCCTTCCTGGTATTCTCCTTTGAAACATTCTTCTGGAACTGGTTGGTTCTTCTTTCTTGTTCCTGAGATGTAATGCCACTCTTTGTTTGTCATAGAAAAGTAGACTTCTCTTTGGTTAAGGTAGTATTTCTGTCTGTAACAAACAGAGTCGTTTGGTGGCCTAATCTGAGAGGTCCTGGTATCAATGGTGTCTGGTTAGTGACAATGCACTAAGCGGTTCCTGAGTTCCAACTTGTGTTACTGATGATGCCCTTGTCATGGTTTGTTCAAAGTCAACAGTGACAAGCAGAGCCTCGGTCCGCTCCCAGCCACTGGACAAAGAGTCTAGACACTATGTCAAACAATGACAAAGGTCTGGAAGACAATGAGAAAAGAGAGCGTCAAGATCAAGCAATGTTGAGAGCAAAACTCGTCTAAGTTGGGACTGGAGTTACTCTACAGTACATGGGGTTTATATACAATTAGAGAACAATGGAAACCATAAAGGGAATGAAACAAGAACTACCTGAGAAAGGAAATGTGAAGGTAGCTATGAAAGGAGATAGCATCCAAGCTGTACAATGCACAGTTAATGAGTAATGATGGATATGAAACAATTCACTGAAACAGGAAGACAGAATGAAAAGGAAAACTGTAACAGTTCCATACCATGATATCTCCACCCCCAAATTTCACTGTTCCCTTTCAATTGACCCCTACCCCACCTGTTTCCACACCCACTACTAGCCATCTAGCCAAATTACCCTCTTCCAGTCCTCCACTGTCCACTCCCTGTGCTCCAAAGCAAATGCCAACCATCCCCTCCTGTGCACTGTGGTGAGCAGTGGCTTTTCTTCTGTGTTACAGCCTTGAATGAGTGTTTCTTGAGGACATTCCTGACTGTCTGGGTGGAGACTGGATTGGGGATGATATTGGCTATGTGCCTGGTAACCTGGACAGCATTTTCAGCCTTACCAGTGGTGATCTGTGAGAGGATGGATTGAGTGGCAGTGGCAGAGGGCTTGGAAAGACAACCAAGATGAGGTGTTTGTTGATTGGGAAGAATGTTTTGGAGTACTCTGGAGACAGTAGGCTGGCTAATGTCAGTGTGAGAGGGAATATATTGGGTGGAGTGACCATGGGAGGCAAGGGAAATGATGTTTGTTTTCCTTGTGAGCAGCAGAGATGGGGTGCATATCAGAAGTGGGGTGCCCTGGCATGTTTGCACTGCGTATATAGTATTAATGTCAAGGTACCATCGTTTTTATAACCATCCATCATCAGTTTCAGGTCATAGCCACTGATTCATGTCAGTTTCTGATGTTTCTGATGTACACTCAAATAAGTGATTCAATGAGTTATCAAATTAAATTGCCCATACCTCCATGGATACTATGCCTAATTACATAATTTATTTATCAGTATGTAGCCCTGATGTACTGCTCTTATTCGGCTGCAAATAGTTTACCCTTGTTTGTCTTTGTTCTTGAGTTATTCTACAAACAGTTCACAAGCACCAAGCATTGAATCACTTTTTTGAGTCACTGTGATATCTACCTGTAAGAATATCAAGACTACAGTAGATAAGTAACATAGAATAGCAGAATAAAGATGTCATTAGTGATGTCAATTTAGCTTCAAATAAAATAGATAGAAATCTGAAAACATTTGAGCAGATAGACCTCCCCAATAGCCAATGGGTCTTCTGCCAATTCTAAGCAATCTGATCAGTTAGTGATGAGATATTCAACTGGCTATGAAATCAGCTAAAAAATTAGCCATTTCATAGCTGATCAAGTATCTTGTTGCTAGCTGACCAGATTGCTTAGTGTTGGCACAAGACCCATTGGCTATTGGAAAGATCTATCCGCTCAAATATTTTCAGACTTTTATCTATTTTATTTGAAGCTAAATTGCGATTTTCTGAAAACAAGCAGCTTAGCTGTTGACATCACTAGATGTCATACACAGCCTTAGATAGGCTGAACCATTGTAGCTATCATCAAAACGAGGTTTTGATGTGGCTTTGGTGGGCTGTAGCTATAAATAGAATGTGTACCAAAATAAATGATCATCAATCACATGCATCAAGCATGCATTTACCTTGGCAGCATTGAACTTCAACACTCCCCCTCAAAACTGCACAAGTCCAAGCACTGCAGTGAAGTGCTTTGTCTTCATACTGGGCAAGGCCTTCATCAACATGTCTGTGACCATGTTGGCAGTATACAAGCCAAATGAGACCTTCTTCAACAATCCATCAAATAAAGTGGAACCAAACATCAATATGTTTCATTTATGCATGGTACTGGTGATCTTCAGTCAATGCAATGGCTGACTGATTGTCAAAATGGAGTGGTACAGCACTGACTGCATCATCAAAGACCTGAGACACCAATGAGCACAACCAAACCACTTCTTTTGCAGCATGCATCACTGCAACATATTCAGCTTCTGTGGTTGACAGAGCAATCAAGGATTGCTTTTTCAAGCTCCACAACATGGCGCCTCCATTTACCATGAAAGCATCCCAGAAATTGCTTTGTGCTCCTCATGCATAGAACCATCAGCATCTGTGTAGCCAACAAGATACTGCTCGGATTCCCTGTAAGTCAAAGCCCATTCTCTAGTACCAGCAAGGTAGGTGAAAATCTTTTTGACCACTGTCCAGTGAGCTAACCCAGGCTTATCATTGTATTTGGATAGAATTCTGATGGCATACACAATGTTGGGTCAAGTACCCAACACAGCATACATCAGGGTTTATTCATCATCAATGAGAACTCTTGCAGTGTTTGTGGTGAGTCTGTAGAGGAGAGCTGGGAGGTCAGATCCATGGGAATGGCAGCAGGTTTGATATCTTCAAACCCAAAGTGCTGTAAAATTGACTCAATATAGCTTGACTGTGAAATGGATATCACCCAGCACTCCCTGTCCTGTTTCACTGCAAAACTGAGAATCCAGTGGATCTCTCCCATATCTGAGATTTGGAACTCCTGCCCCAGACCATCCTTCACCTGCATCAGCAACTCCAACAACAATGCAAGAATTGTCAAATCATCCATGTGTGCAATGATTATAATTGTCTGGTCTCCATCTCTCCAGTAGAACACCACCTGATCAATATCACAGCAGACCATGTTCAAGTGTCTTTGCAGCATGTTGCACAAACATTTATACCAGTTGCATGCTGACTGTTGTAAACTGTACAAAAGTTTCAAGAGGTGCAATACCTTGTGCTTATTTGTGAGTGTCAGCCCAGCTGGTAGACATCAGCAAACTTGGGGGGTCTCTACATAGTTCTACTGCAGCTACTATAGTACTACATAGGGTCCATAGTGGTCCATAGTGGCCATAGGGCTGGTAGAAAAGGTATACATGCTGTGTAGTCCTATGGTAGCACTATGGTAGACTACAGTAGCTACTACAGCACTATGATAGACTATATATAGAATACCAGTAAACCACAGAGTCTCACAGAGTCCCACAGAGTCCCACAGAGCCTGGAGAAAAATATGTTCTGTGGCAGGTTATACTCCATATTATGTCAACTATATATTATATAAGTACATTAAAGTAATACATGATCATAAATAACTTGCACATTGTCAGGATTGAACTCACAACCTTAGAGCACAGCTGTTGCCATAAACCATTACACCAAACTGCCATTGTCATCTTGGCTACAAAAATACATATATCCTATATCCTCTGCAGTGGACTTAGTCTTGAAACCACTTTCACTCAACTAAATCCTAATTTCCAAGTCAGATTCTACAAATCCAGGCTCATGTAAGTGACAATAGTTGCAGTATGGACAAAGGCACACAACCTTTGTCACTTGTTTCCAACCAGTGGTTCCTAAGTTATTTGTGTTTAGCCACTTGCAGACAGCTGCAGTTCTTATACAGAAAGGTTTGCTGATGATGGATGACTGTCAGCTCTACTGATATACTACCCATTCTATGAGTGCTATGGTGATGCTAGTAAGTATCTATGGCCACCTATAATCAACAACTGGAAGTGGGAAGTCAAAAAGGAGATAGCAATCCCTTACCCATATCCATGCCCTGCACATACCAAACACATGTTGCACCTGGACATACCAGGATATTGTTATTTAATCTTGATAAAAAACCAATTTTGGGATATGTACAAATGGCTGGCATTTCCTCAGATCCAGGAAATTAACTTGTGGGACTACAACCTTTGTAACACCCATGGTTGTGTCAATATCAGATGCACATATGGGTACAACAACTGTTACCATATTGAGCATGTCCCAAAAGGACATAAGGGTTGGGACATGATCGCATCACTGGTACAATCTGGACATGATTGCAAACACATGGGCACTATAGAAGGGGATGTGGGATCTCACTGATACCTGAAGAGACCCTGAGTTGCACTACTAGATAACCATATTCCTGGTTATTGTTACCTAATTCTGATTAAGCAAAGATACTGGGATGCCTTTAACTGGCCCACATTTCCAACAATCAACAAAATCTTGTCATGGCAGCTGGCATACTGAGAAAGTACAGCAATCATCAAAACAACAATAATGCCAGAGCTTGAACAAATTCATGTGTCCACCAGATCACACAGAATGCATGGCTGGGAAGAAATGTACCAATTGTGAGGCAACAGATTTGGACACTACTGTTGAACAATCTTCACCCCAAGTATAGCCCTCAATGTGGCTATCACTGGTTTGACCCTTAGAGGGTATTTCTTTTATTTACATATATTAAATAACAGATCTTCATACAAACATGTACATACAGTAAAAGACCTGTAGATAGAAAATATACATTCAGTTGCTCTTTCTTGCTTACCAGCATGTGAGTATCTCCTCTCTATGAGAGTAAGACCTGGAGAGGTCTCTGGTCACTGTCTCTGACAGTGATACAATACTCTTGTCATCATGGATGTATGACTCTGTGTCTAATGGACATACGAGCTCATTGTTCATGACAGTGACAACCACTGAGACAAACTATGTCTGACGGACATATGATTGCTGCTCAACAGGTTATGGGCCCTGATAAGCCCATCATTGTTGTCAAATGATGACAAAACATGTCTCAAGGACATGATCAACAATGTTGAAAGATTTTCATATTTTTCAAAAATTAATTTTTATGAAACAAAATGCTAACAAAACATGTTTCATAGATAAGAATACTATATACTATGTTGTCCTCCAAGACCTCTACTGGCATCAATTCCATCAATACCTTTTCTGGCATTGATTACTGTAACGTGTATCACGGCAGTCTTATTGTTCTCTTTTATCTTATCTTATCTCCCCAATGTGTATCACTTATTGTCTTGTTACCTTTTATTTGACCTTTACTTATTGTTATTAGAATACCATTGTCTACATGAGTATAAGTAGCACGGCCTACATTTGTATTTCAATCTTACTTCTTGTATATGCATTCGACACTTCTGCTAAGAACTACTGTATTCAAGACTGAGGAACTCTAGTGTTAACTCACTGATTATTTGCTCACAAGCACCTGTATTCGGAGTTACCACATTTTTTTGCATATTTTTTTTCTTTAACCTAAACAAAACTTAAAAGCAAACGGCTCAGGGACTGATCAACCCAGAGTTATACAAAACATACCACATATACTGTACAGAATGCCAAGGAAGGCTGCAAAACAAACACCTACATGACAGAACCTTGAGACGCTCGCAGAAGAGGTAGGAATCACTGATGGTGAGATGGGGATGAAATACTGGACATATGGGTATGTACCAGTTGACACCTCCAATTCCAAGGATGCTTTAGCTATGAAGTGGGGACTGGATACCCATGACACAAGTAGTGATGAAGGGCGCAGGACCTGGGCATCTAGAAAAAATAAAGGTGAGCTGTCAACGGTGCAATTGGAGGAAAAAGGCCGCTTGAGCTGTAAGCTCACGGACTTGAATCGACACTTCAACTGGAATTTGTCTCTGGACGAATGGCCGGAGCTTGGTGAACCCCATTTGAGCAATGAGGACATGGGGGTAACGAAAGGTCTCGTGGTGGACGTTGGCTTGAGTAGTGAGCTTGCCGACCAGCCCTGTTTGAGTGGAGATGATGCTGGCTTGAGCAGACAGCTCGCCAGGACAAATGATGGGAGGGAGTATTTGGATGGCGAAATGGTTGATGACACTGTCAAAAAAGATTGCTTGAGTGGAGAACTCACTAGAGATGGTTTTTTTGACAAGAGTGAATTGGCAGGACAATTTGATCCTGACCTGCGGAGTGACAACCAAGGAAAGATGCAAGGGACCAGTCAGATTGAACTGATACCTATTGTGGGTGACCAAACGGAGAGTGGATTTACAAAGGCTACCAAAACCTTTAAAAGAAATAAACCCACTATCAGGGGATTTAATAATCAACCAATTCACTTTCCACGATGGTTCCTGCCCAATCCTGGCCACAATATGGGGACAGACAATCCACCATCCCTTCCTGAAATTGTAATGAGTGACAATGAAAGTCTCGCTGATGAAATTGATAAGGAATTGCGGAAAACAGTTGGACAAAAGGAGAATACCAACCTGGTCGTGAAAACAGTGACAATTGATACCCCTGCAGTAAAACAAACCATCCCTTTGAAAGGAATGGAGGGCGCAACAGCAAAACTTGATAAACTGCATGGAAAACAGATTGATCAATGAGAAAAAGGTCCTTTATATGATAAACTTACAAAATGGCCGAAATCCAACTGACGATCAACAGGACCAGCCTTATTTTCACAGGGACCAAAACACTTCAAGTGGGATGACTCGGAGAAACCAGACAGAGGATACTTCCGAGCAACGACTCGGAGCCCCGGACTTGATAAGAAGTCCAATGGTGATCAACGACCTGATAAACCATCAGACTCAGACTCGAGCGACACAGACAGGGATACACTGAGTTTGGGACCTCTGAGCTCAAGCTCGGAGTCTGATATGCCATCCGGAGATGGTGACGGGACACATAGTCAATGATGAAGGAAGAAATCTAAGAGGAAAGATAAATCGAATGTCAAAATCAAAACACCTTTTTTATATGATGGGAAAGCTGACCTGGATACATTTGACCAATGGACCTATGAGGTCGATACTTGGTGTGACTGGCACAGTGTGGACTCTTGCAAGGCTGTCAAAATACTAGTACAATTCATGTCAGGGAAAGCAAGCAAATTCTTTATGAAACATATTGCAAGTAGTCAAGACAAGTGGACTACAAAATTGGTGTATGAAGGCTTGTTTGACTATTGTTTTCCAATGCACTTCAAATTAGACTTATGAGAAAAAATGATGAGTATGACTCAAGGCTCATGGAATGTCCATGACTATGCACGGGAATTAGAATCAATGGCTATACGTTTCCCAGACATAACACAGAGGGAGCTCACCCAGATATTTTGGCGTGGCCTGAATCAGTACTTGCAAATCCACCTGGTAGGCCGGGGCATGAATCCGGAATGCACCAAATATGAATGGTTGATGAAATATGCAACTCAACATGAGGATGCTATAGAGGCCCAGAGACATGAAGAACAAAGCTGGAAAGGCCAGCCAAGTGGATGCCGCTGGGGTCGATTTACAAACCGGGTGGACGGGCCCCAAGCAGTACAATTTGGTGATGATAAGAAAAAATCTGAAGGGATATCCGATAAGAAAACCCCAGAGAGGGATGAAGGGAGTAAGAAATGGCAGGACCCTTCAAAACGATCCCACAACCGAGAAACTCACTCCAAAATGAGTAAGGAGGAGAGAGACAAATTGCGAGCTGAACAACGATGCTTCTCTTGCCGAGAGATTGGTCATGAAAGCCGAAACTGCCCAATCATCAGATATAGTAATGATCCAATAACCAACTGATACTGAGATCTAGTCACATGATCTAATGGTTGATCATTTTTAATTGGTTCATATCCAGTAGGAAGTGGAACTAGCATCACTCATTCCTAGTCTCTGGATTATTTTATGCAAATAGGGTTTTTGATTGATGGTAATTATATTTCCATTTATCTTTATCTGGAATGATAAGAAATTTTTCAATTGACCATCAATGAGATCTCCTAAATCTTTAGATTCCCATCTATTCATAAACTCCTGCTTTTTATGCAATGTTATGATTTTATTGGATCCCAAAAACATTGAGTCATCAACATAGATTATCACTATGACTATGTTGGTTCCTTGTTTAAAAATAAATACACCTGCATCTGAATGTATATGTATAAAGCCCATTTTTTCCATTGACTTGTCTAATGATTTACACCAAGCTAATGAAGCTTGTTTTAATCCATAAAGTGCACAATGTAGTCAATATACCATGCTTTTCTTATCTTTATTGATAAAACCAGATGGTTGTTTCATATATATTTCTTCATCCAGTTTTCCATATAGGAAAGCAGCAGTCACATCTAGAAATGATATATATAGATTTTCTAGTGCTGCAAGTGCAAGTATGAGACAACATGTCTCATATCTTACTACTGGTGAGAATATTTTATTGTAGTCAATGCCATCTATTTGGGAAAATCCCTGAGCAACTAGACAAGCTTTTTTACATCCATTGTGTTTTTGGACATAAACCCATCTGCAACCTATGGCCTTTCAACCTTCTGGGAGATGTTGTAAATTTATTATGATACCTCTTTTGATGAGCATATCCCATTCTTTCTTTTTGGCATTAATCCAGTCATTTTGTTTGCTGACTGGTAAGCAAAATATTTTGTGATGATGTTCAGGTACAGCTGCATTGGCTGCTTCTTTGATAGGAATTGCACATGATAATAATTTGTTAATTGTGAAATGATCTAATCTCATTCTTCTATCAATTTTCTCGATTTTGACTGGATCTAAATCTCCATAGACATTATCAGGTTGATTTACTGGTCTTCTAGTTCTAGTTGGTCTTGGAGATGAAGGTCTTGAAGGAGCAAATAGATCTTCTTCAATTTCTCTTTGATCATCTGAATCATCACTTTTAGAATTGTCATTTGAACTATGAGATCCTTTTCTTTTGGGAGATATACTAGATTTGTCAGATGAGTTGCTATCACTCTCTGATTTCAATGAATCTTCTTCTTCAGCTGATGTATTTTGTTCTTTAGACATTCCATGAGGTATTTTTGGCATGAGATCCTCAAACTCTTCCTCTGGATTGAGGAATGTGGGAGAGTTTTGACATTTTGGAAATTTTGTTTTGTCAAATACTGCTGTGGTTCCCATAAAAATGGTATTATTTTCAGGGTTCATAAATTTATACCCTTTCATTCCATTTTTATATCCCAGAAAGATCATTATCTTAGATCTGGCTTCAAGCTTATTTTGTCTGCATTCAGCAGGAATATATACATAAGCTTGGCATCCAAACACCTGCAAATCCAATACATTTGGTTTTTTCTTTTCAATAAGAAAATATGGTGTCTGCCATTTATTACAAGCTATGGGAGTCCTATTATATAGGTATACTGCATGTTCAAGCGCAAACTCCCACCATGACTGTGGTAAGCAGGTGTTGAATCTAAGGGATTGTGACTTTTCCCAGATAGTACAATTCATTCTTTCAGCTCTGCCATTTTGTTGTGATGTATATGGTAATGATTTTTGGATCTCAATTCCGAGATCTTTGAGGTATTTTTTCACTTTTAGTGAATTCACTTCCTCCATCAAATTGCCATTTCTTCACCAATTTTTGATATTGTTCTTTATTAAGGCAACAAATTGTTTTAATGAAGATTCCATATTGGATTTCTTCTTAAGTAAACCAATCCATAAATGTCCAGAAAAATCATCAATAAATGTCACGAATATTTATATTTGTGATATGATATCATTGAGATTTCTTTGAGATCTGAATGTATTAAGTCAAAAGGAGATAAAGCTTGACTTTGTGACTCTGGAAAGGATTTACTGCACATTTTTCCTTTAGTGCATCCTGAACAAGTTTGTTTCCATTTAGGAACAGGAATATTAGGGAATCCTTCTAAATGAATTTTTCCTTTACAGATTACTTCATCTTGTGGATGTCCCAAGCGTTTATGCCATATATGAAAATCTGGTTTTCATGTCACAACATTTATTGATTCATTATGAATTTTGGAATCTAACCAATATATGGTTTGTCCTTCTTCATGTGGTGAGAATCTTATAATGGAAGATTCTTAGATTGATATGATCTCTATTTCCTGAAAGGGAATATCCTTGATTTAGAAATGTTCCCATGGAGAGTAATCTCATATCCATGTCAGGTATATAATATCTGTCTTTCCATTGACAATAATTTTGATCATAATGGCACCTATGCCTAGTATCTGTAAAGTTTTACCTTTAGCAGCAGTTTGTACAAACCTTTTATCAATTAGCAATCAATAATATAAATAGTCATTTTGATTGTGAGTAAAGTGCAATGATGCTCCTGAATCTAAGATCCATGACAACTCATTTTCTTTACATTTCACACAATTATTGCAATGAGAAAAATAATGTATATTTTCATTATATACATCTATACTACCATGTTACTGTAAAAAGTGTTTAGTAGTTTTTCTATTGAAAAATGAATGACTTAACTCATCACCAAGGCTTACTGCATTATCATCAAATAGTGGATCCATTTGATTGTCAAAAGGATCCTTTGGGATGTTGTAATCTTTTTCACCATCCTCAAATAATGTTTCTTCCAAAATGTTATATGGGTCTCCCACTGTTGAATAATCAAGATCTATAGTAGATCTTTTATGTTTTGGAGGTGGTTCAAAAGATATTTCATCTTTTGTGATGGTGTCAAGTATTTTTAACATCTCCATCATTGGTGTGATGCCAATATGCTCAGCAAGTGTTCTGGTTTGATTAGAACATTTCCACATTCCCTTTCAGGTTTGTGACTGACCCATGAATTGGGCAGCCAGTGGAAACATACAGGCTTGTACATTTTGTGCTGCAATAGAAAGAGCTGGAGATATAATCTCAATGGCATTATGCTCCTGATCTAATTCAGGAGGAATGTCTGCTTCTTGGGTGGGTTTCTTTCCCTTGCCTCTGAAACCCTTGCAAGGGCAAGGTCTTTGATCTTTGGATTCATCAGAACCCTGACGCTGGTTGTCGTCATCCTTTTTCTGATTGTTCCATGACACATCTTTCTCCTATCTCTTTACTCCACTAATTTTATTGGCTTTGTCTCTCAAATTGAATTGCTGTTTCATTGCATAACCCCTGTGATATTCTCTGATAATGGAATCAGAAATTGTTTTGAAGGTAAATTTTCTGTTCCATATAATTGGAACATGGTGGTGGAAATGGCAGTCCATTCCTTTGGAAGCACTGCTGCAAGTATGAGAGCCTGCATAAACCACTTTGTCTTTGGAGAGCTGAGCAACTAGCCTTTCAATTTCAGGTACAGGATCCTTTCCTGAAAGCTGAAATTTGACTGTTCTTTGAAAACAATCAAATATTAATGCTGGGGTAGTCTTTTTATAGCTGGTTTCCAGCATTGTCCATGCTGTGAGAAGCTCATCCTTGGAAGCTATGTGTCATCTGATAGAGTCTGAAACCTTAAGATGTAAGGCACCCAGTCATGAGTCATTAAGTTTCTGCCATTCACAAAGTTCCTTTTTATACTCTGAATTGGCTGCAGCAGTGAGTGTAGCAGTAGTGGTGTCAGCAGGAGGTGATGGTTTGGGAAATGATAGATTAATGATAGACCATGATCCAATGTGAAGTAGATAGGACTTCATCCTTTCTGCCCAAACACAGTAATCAATGCCAGTGGAAGTCTTGGAGGATGACATAGTATGTGATATTCTTATCTATGAAATGTGTTTTATTAGTGTTTTGTTTCATAAAAATTAATCTTTGAAAAATAAAGAAATTTTTCATTGTCATCCTTGAGACATGTCAGACATAGTTTGTCTCAGTGGTTGTCATTGTCATGAACAATGAGCTCATGTGTCCATTAGACACAGAGTCATACATCTGTGATGACAAGAGTATTGTATCACTGTCATAGACAGTGACCAGAGACCTCTCCAGGTCTTACACCCATAGAGTGGAGATACTCACATGCTGGTAAGCAAGAAAGAGCAACTGAATATATTGTCTATCTACAGGTCTTATATACACTTTTACTGTATGTACATGTTTGTATAAAGATCTGTAATTTAATATACATACAGTGACTCAAAAAAGTGATTCAATGTTTGGTGTTACGGACGATGCCCTCGTCGTGATTTGTTCTAAGTCAACAGCGACAAGCAGAGTCTCGGTCTGCTCCCAGCCACTGGACAAAGGTTTAGACGCTAAGTCAAACGATGACGAAGGTCTTGAGAATGATGAGAGAGAAAAGTGTTCAAGTTGATTGTTGTTGAGAGCAAAACTTGTCTAAGTTGGAACTGGAGTTACTCTACAGTACATGGGGTTTATATACAATTTAGAGAACAAGGGAAGCTATAAGGGGAACGAGGCAGTGACTACCTAAGAAAGGAAATGTGAAGGTAGCTATGAAAGGAGATAGCGTCCAAGCGGTGCGATGCGCATGTAAGGAGAAATGATGGATATAAAACGATATATGAAACAGAAAGATGAAACGAAGAGGAAACTGTAACATTACCCCCTTCGTATGTGAGAAGTCGCCAACTTCTACCATGCAGATGTCCAAGCGTGATCCTGCCGTGACTCGAGCCAGGTGACGACATTGCCTAGGTCCGCTGCCACTGTTTCAGCTCACCATTGGAGACTTCGAACTGTGAGCTGCAGTTGTTTTGCTTGTGCCAGCGCTGAGTCTCTCTCTTTGAGAGTGAGAGAATGAGGGTCAGTGGTGATGGTGAGCCCTGTGACAAAATCCAATGGTTCGGCGAACTTGTTGTAGAGGACGAGTATCTCGGTGAGGCGGTCGCTGACATTCTGGAGCATTACGTTTCGAGGACGGACGATGACGGGGGGTGTGGTGATGGCGGCGATAGGTTCTACGAGTTCTACAGGATGTTCGTGTAGCTCGGGGAGGTCGGCGAAATCGAAGTCGTCGATGGTGACAGTGGTCTCGACGAAGACCTCGAGAGGAAAGTCGTGGGTGGTGGCAATGAAAGGTGATAACAAATTAACTGGTTCGATATAATAGTGGCCACATGTGGTGACCAACAAGGCAAAGGCGAGGGCGACAAAGTAGGCGATGGTGGTGAAGAAGGACATTGTGTAAGTGTATGAAGTTGGGGAATCTAACACTGCCAGAGGCGTCCTTTTATGGTCAGTCGAACACTTCGTCATCCCAATTGACAGTTCGGAGTTCTCCATCCGGGGACCGATAAGTAAATGTGGATGCTCCGATGTTGGGAACATATTCGAGTTCTTCATCAGATTCTTCTGATTCGCTTAGCTCGTTCCTGGTCGTGGTGGAAACCTCGTTCTCAGAATCCAATTCTGTTTCAGGGTTGATGTCCTGTGGTGCAATACTTTCGGGTGAATTGGGTACCGTGGGTCCGCCTGTGCTGTCGAATGCGTCTAAGAAATCAAGGCTCTCAAATACCCTGTTGAGGTTTGAAATTTCGTCTGGGAGTCGTTGAGCAGCAGCCCATCTACAAATTTCCATTTCCTTGCTAGCATTTCCTAGCCATTCAGCAAAATCAAATAGTATGGGATCTTCCCGACGGCAAGCCGCCTTGGTGTATACGTCGTTGGTGTGGTTTAGAGGTCTGTTGGGCGACAGGAGGTAGGGTGACATTGCGTCTGGATAGTATGGTAATTCTTCTGGATCGAACATAAGATCCATGTATTTCGGAAGGTAGTGTAATCGAGCATTGAATGGGATTTCAACATGTCCCTGTGGGTGTGTTGCATGTCTGTTGAAAAGTCTGGGAGTCCTGTAAGCAATTAATCGGGTTGCTAAGGTTTGAACAAAGTTGACTAATCGAGGTGGTTCTAAGATGTTGATCGGAGGATAAGGAATGGGAAACGTAATGATTCGTCCTTTGAAGCTTTCGTATGGTTTCGGAGAATATCGTCCTCGAGTGGAGCAGTATTTCTTAGTGTATCGGATGTTTTGTTTAAGAGTCTGGCGGTTGTGATATCGAGACATGGGGTTTTACAAGTGTCGTCTGAGTTTATATGTTTTTAACACGTCCGCAGCATTGCTTAGATTGCACTCGGGTTCCCAGGAGTTGTCATTCGGACCGTATCCCTTCCATCTAACCAGATATTGATATCCTGCTCCGCGTTTTCGATGTGTGAGAATCGCTTCCACCTCAAACTCTTCTTGTCCGTTTACGAGATCAGGGGGTGGAGTAGTATAATTCGGTTTATGTGTTTCAGTTTCTCTATATGGCATAAGGAGTGATGTGTGAAAGACTGGGTGAATGCGCCACTGTTTCGGTAACTTGAGCCTATACATTACTGGTCCTAGGACTTGTTCAACTACAAAGGGTCCTTCTCGTTTAGGCGCCAGTTTCCTAGATTGATATGGTATATTGAGGTTTCTATTTTCGAGCCATACTTTATCTCCTTGTACGAATTTGATTGCTTTGTCCCTGACTCATTGCGCGACCATCTGTCTTGCTAGTTTGTGTGCGGCTAGTGCTTCTTCTCTAGCTTTTTGTAGTAGCTGTAGGCGTTCCTCAGCAGCAGGTGTTGTCATTTTTTGTACAGCGGTTGGTAATGCGATGGGATTTGTTCCATACATGAGTTGAAACGGGGAGGCTCTAACTGAGTCATGGTGTCAATTGTTATGAGCAAATTCGGCAATTGGAAGTAGTTGTTTCCATCTATGGGGTTCGTTTGCGCAGAATATTCGGAGGTATCTCCATCAGTCTGTGGATGATAGGCTGTGCTCATTCTGTGATCGATCCCTAGCATCTTTCTGATTTCCTGGAAGACTTTAGCCGAAAATTGTGGTCCTCGATCCGAGATGAGTATATCGGGTAGTCCAAAGCGTTTGAATATCTCTGAAATGTAAAGATCGGCTGTTCCTAATGCGTCGACGGTTTTCTTGCAAGGAGTAAGGATTACCCCCTTCGTAAGACCATGGTCCACCATGACCAGAATCGAATCATATCCGTCTGTGATAGGAAGATCTGTAATGAAATCTAGTGTGACCTGCTGAAATGGGTGAGTCGCTTTGGATCCAATGGGTAGAAGAGCCGGAGTGTTTGGATGAGTATTCACTTTCATCTGTTGGCAGGTAGCGCAACCTGTAATCCATTCTTTGACATGTTTATACATTCCTGGCCACCAGTAATTGCATTGGAGAAGTTCAAGAGTTTTCATATGTCCTGGGTGTCCAGAGGTGAGCAATTCATGAACTGTCTTGACGATCTGTGTCCTGAGTGTTCTGTTATCTGGGATGTATGCTCTATCAATGTATCGAATGATTCCATCAACAAACGCCCAGTCCTGGAGTTTGGATTTAATCGGTGGAGCACGTTGAGTTTCAATTACTTCAATAATTGTTCGTCCAAAGCTGTCGAGTGATGTAGCGTTCTTAATTTCTTGGGCAAGGTCTGTGGCGATGAGACGGATGAATTTGTTGTCTGGTAACATCGTCACATCGTCTTGAGCGTCCTCGCCCTTCATATGATCAGGTTGGCGAGAAAGAGCATCTGCTTCGAACATTTTAGTGCCAGGTACATGTTCAATTTTCAAGTCAAATTCTGAGAGCATCATGGACCATCGTGCTTGCCGAGGAGTTAATCGTTGGGGTGACCGATAGAATAGAAGTGTTACGATACTAGACGATGTCTCTTGTTTTTTCTTATTTTTCTATATTTTATCTGGAGGCCTACGGATGCTTGGAAGGATACCAATACGCATAGGGGCTTGGGGGGATCCGTTATGGAAGGACCGGTTAGGTAAGCCATGAGTGGCTGTACGAAGGTCTAGGCATAGGAGTCCGGGCGAGTCTGGCTATGGAGGGGTCTGGAACGTTGCTGCGCGTACACAGCCTTGGAGGCAGTGTAGTCTGTGCGCACAGACCAGGACCAAAGGTATATAAGGAGGGCGTATCCGTAGGTAGGAGTCCTAAGACTCTAGATAGTTTGCTCTAATCCAGCTTACTGGTCTATTGTGTCAATACTACTCTCTTTCTCTCCTCATTGTCTGAGACCTGTGGTTGTGTTTAGATTCGTCTTAACATAATCTAGAGTCTTTCTACCACACCTCTCGCCGTCGTTGACAACCACCTCGGGCATCTTTTGCTCGCTGTTGTGCGCGTCCTCGACGAGTTCCCTCAAACCTGCGCGACGGACCTCGGTACACGTTACACCACGTGACTACTGAGCCGCTCTCGAGGATCACCCACGACGTCGACAGCAGATAGTCTCCTTGATCGTCATCAGGGACTACTACCGAAAGGTTACTGGCGACAAAAGACATTCGGACGAGATTAGATCTGTGTGATTGAAAGTGCGGGCAGGCACTGGTCAACAGACTAAACCGTTTGGCTCGGAAAAGCTCAGGAACGAGCGAAAGCAGTCCTCTAGCGTGCCGTGTAGCAAGGAGAACAGTCTCGAGATACCAATCACGTATCGGATCTAACGATCTGAGCACAAGGACACTCGAGTGAAACCCCGGGCACCACGCTATTGGGTCATTTGGTGGAAATAAATCCAAGAATTGAGTGCGGGTGCGTTATTGACCGCATCAAAGAATATTCGCATTAGGACGTGCGAGTATAGAAGAAGAGACGACAGCCTTTTTACTTAAAAGGTCTAAGGCAACAATTAGGGACGCAACCATGGCATCTCTATTCAACTACATCATCCCCCGCGCTGGTCTCACTCTCGTGCAGGCCGGCAAACGATTCGGAATCGAATGGGCGCAGGAGTGCGCAGAAGAAATTACTCGGTCGGTCGCCCTCGTTACGGACAACCGACAACGCGACGCCCATGTTCGGGCATATTACACTTGGCGCAAGGCGCAACACCAGGAGCGACGACTCCAACAACGTCAGTACAGGTTCCAGCTGTGGCAGCAGGAACAGGAGGCCCTCCGAATTCAGGAGGACGCTTGGGAAGAGCTTCTCAAGCAGCGCCGGGAAGAACTCCGGTATCAGAAACGGGTCGAGAAGGAGCTCGCCCAGATGGAAAAGGACAGGCAGACCCTGGAGGGGCTGCTTAACGACATGGATCCTGAATCAGAGATCCGCCAAAGATTGTTTGACACGCCGTCAAACATCCAGCTCTTATTGATGGGCTGGAACATCATCACTTTGCGACACAACGGTCTGGTTCTGTCGGCAAAAGAAAGAAATCGGCTGATGCACGCCGAAAACGGGAACATCAAAACCCGTAGCTATAATAGGGCAACCGCGGAGATTGCAAACCAAGAACGGCTGGATGGGAAACGACCCGATCCATATATGAAGGCACGTCTGAAAAGGAAAACGCCAACCAGGTACAACACGCCGTTCCTGGTATCCCCGCTCATTATGAAAACCGACCCTGGCACCTATCCCCTGCTAGGACTCGACAACTTCCTCAAACTCGTTGGGGAAGACATCACGTACACGGACACCTGGGTCAAAACATTGACCCGTCCAAAATTACCAAGTGCACCCGTCACGGATATCCAAGAGGAGAAACCCTGGCGAAGGAGCGGGTACTGTTACATGTACCTGTTCAAAAAAGAGTTTTACAACACGTTCGACTGGCCGGAGTGGCCGACAGTAACTCAGATACTGTCCTGGGAACCGGAGATGCGTGATGAGACCGTCAAGTTCGGTCTCCAGGACCACCACAAGAATGACATGTTTCATGTCATTGAACGAGCCGCACTACGCCCACATGAAGATGAGTCCTATACATGGAAGGACATGAAACTCATGGAAGGCTGTAGCAAATACAATAAGTTCGCCAGATTTGGCGGACAAAAGGAATCCAAAAAAGGGAAGGCACGAGCCTCCACTATTTCGTCCTGGGTCGCAGGACAACCATCAACAGCGCGCTCGACGTCAGCGCCCATGTCATACGCCCAAGTGGTAACTGCTAAATCTGGACCTAGCAAGTCGCTAACCAGAACCGCAGGCGCAGACGCAAACTGGTACAACGGTACCATCCCTTGTGCAGCGGATTGGTTATCCGCGGACACTGAACCCAAGCAGGGCTTTAATGAGGAAAAACAACGGACGATCAACAATTGGAAACGGGAAGTCGAAAAGGAAATAGCGATTCCATACCCGTACCCACGTCCTGCTCACACAAAGCACACGTTACATCCAGATGTACCTGGATACTGTTACCTCATTTTGATAAAAAATCAGTTCTGGGACATGTACGAATGGCCGGCGTTTCCTCAGATCCAGGAGATCAACTCGTGGGATTACAACCTGCGTAACACCCACGGTCGTGTAAATATCCGACGAACATACGGATATAACGATTGTTACCACATTGAGCGTGTTCCAAAAGGACCTAAGGGTTGGGACATGATTACGTCGTTAGTACGGTCCGGTCATGACCGTAAACATATGGGAGCAATTGAATGGGACGCAGGTGCAGACCGCTATCTCAAAAGACCACGAACCGCCATGTTACATAACCGTATCCCTGGTTATTGTTATCTAATCCTGATCAAGCATAGGTACTGGGATGCGTTCAATTGGCCGGCATATCCTACAGTCGACAAAATCTTGTCTTGGCAACCAGCATACAGGGAGAGTACTGCTATTATTGAATCCACGATAATGCCAGAACTCGAGCGAATTCATGTGTCCACCCGGGACCACGGAATGCATGGCTGGGAAGAAATGTACCGATTGAAAGGCAGGGTTTGGTCAATATACAGTGGGCGCATCAAGGAACGATAACCTGACGAGATTCCTTGGTCGAGAAATTCGTCGCATTAGACTAAATCTACCTGGCAACCACCCAAACAGGCGATTCCAACAGCAGGTTCAAACTGTAACAAAGATCTTCGATCGTGTAACACCTGCTATCCCCGGATATTGTTACCTTGTTCTGTTCAAAGAAGAACTGTGGAGCGCATTTGAATGGCCCGCATTCCCAACGTCACATTGGATAAACCAAGTCGACCCACAGTACCGATCCAACCAGTCTGTTAAGTTTAAAGTGGTGCGACACAACAAATGGGTTGGATTCCATGTGCGAACCAGCGTCAATGGGACAAGTGGATGGCCGATGATCCAGGCAATCGTTAATGGGGATCTCGGACACGTTGAAATAGGTTTCGGCTGGACCAATACAATGACCGCGTATTTGCAATCAGCAATCTATCAGTACAATTACTATTTCGGACCAAATGCGAATCCACGACCAGAACCATTGACTGTAGCCGGAGGATCAACTCCGCAACAAGTGGCGGACAGGGATGAAGCTATCCAGGAATGGAACGCAGGGACTAGTCAAATGGCGGAGCACATGGGAAACTTGGTGCAGCAGGCCGTAACGGAATACCAGAACACCCGACCTCCGCCACCTAGCAGATCACTGGTAAAACTAGAATTACCGGATCATTATGAAGGTGACCCAGCGCAAGTGGACGCATGGTGTCGAGCCATGGATGTGTACTTTGAATTAGCACATGAAACAGATTATGGCAGGCGTATCTACATTACGCTAGGACGAATTAGGAAAGGAAAAGGAGATCGGGCCGGAACCTGGGCGGCAGTCAAATTAAAAGAGCAGATTGATAGCGACACCGACTTCAATCAAAAGGTAGCAGAAGAAGGATGGTCATCGAGATTGACCTATCAGGAACGAAGAGAGGGACACTTTGTTCCTGCCTCGATAGGAGTAGCCGCGCATTATCAACGCAATCCACAGACCCTGAAACCTCCCTTCTTGGGATGGGCAGATCTCAAACGGCAAATGCACGACTTCTTCATGTCCAAAGAAACTCGTGAACATGCCGTAGAACAAATCCAGAAGTTACAACAAGGAAGTCGGGCCGTTGAAGATTACATCATCGAATTCAAGGCGTTATTACCGCTGACAGGATGGAATGCCAGCGCCGCAAAAGATCATTTCCAAAAAGGGTTAAATCCGAATCTGGGATTCGAATTGATCCGAGTCGGGGATTTAGACGCAGGTGATACCCTGGAACGGATCATGGAAAGGGTCACAGAGTTGGCGAGGGCTTATCGACGGGCTCGGGACGCGTATGGTGATCGACAGAAAAAGACACCGTTCAAGGAGGATTACCAAAGACCTCAGCCCACGTCACGAACATATAAGCCGGCTCAGGCGTCCACGTCTACTCATGATTCTAACGCGATGGATGTAGATAAGGTGAAACGTGCACCAGGTGCATGTTTTAACTGCGGAAGGAAGGGTCACTTTGCAAAAGAATGCAAAGAACCAAAAAAGCACACATGGACCGAGAAAGGAAAAGGCCGTGTTAGAGAAATGAAGATCGAAGAATTCACTG
This sequence comes from Amanita subjunquillea, assembly GCA_020011035.1. Taxonomy (NCBI): domain Eukaryota; kingdom Fungi; phylum Basidiomycota; class Agaricomycetes; order Agaricales; family Amanitaceae; genus Amanita; species Amanita subjunquillea. Next base: position 180,772 of record JAEBUT010000058.1, read on the forward strand.
AAGAGCAGTGGAGAGAATGGGGAAAAGAAAAGGGTTTTGGCGACAGCCAGTAGGCACACGCTCCGCGCTGCTGGCTAATAGAGTTTCTGTACCGGACAATGATTCTTGTGTAAAAGTACCAGAATTATTATATGAATGTTCTCCTCTCATTCACCGGATACGAAACTTGAGTGTGAGCGTAAAAACAAATCGGTTAACTCCATGGACCCCTGAGTGGGTGTTAAGACGAATCTGGCAGGAAAATAATGAAACTGCAGTTCGTTGCTTAAAGGAGTGGGTACCGACTAAACGGGTCAACGAGGTCAATGCCAAGCTGGTAAATGATCTCAATAAATTATCAGAACAGGAAGCACTATGGAACCTGACACAATTGCGTCAGCAATTGGTACACGCAACAGGCAAGCAGGAAATAGATCTGCACTGTGTGTTAACAACCATGGACACGGGCGAAACAATTAATGTATTAGCATTAGTTGATTCAGGGTGTACGGGCTCCTGTGTTAACGAGGAATTTGTGGAACGACACAAATTAAATAAACGGCGGTTGATAAAACCACTACCAGTCTACAATGCGGACGGATCCCGAAATTCGATGGGAAGCATTGAATACATGACACAATTCAAGCTGCGAATTGGGGATCATGAGGAAATAATCGAATGCAGCGTGGCGCGTTTGGGGAAGACAGATTTGTTCCTAGGTCACGATTGGCTGAAGCACCATAATCCGGCCATCGACTGGAAACGAAAGGAAGTACGATTCACGCGATGCCCAGGAACCTGTTGGACGGCATCACAGGTAGAAGAGCCAGAGGATGAATCGGACCCGCTAGAACAACTGGAGGAAGGCGAACGATTATTGGCCATCGATATTGGGGAACCGGAGCTACAACTACGCTCGGTAGCAACCAATATAGCTGCTAAGGAATCAGAGGCCGCCCAAAAGCGCACATTAGAGGAAGTAGTGCCCAAACACTACTTAGAACATAGAAAGGTTTTCGAAAAAGAGACCTTTGACGAATTACCACCCCGTCGACCGTGGGATCATGCTATAGAATTAATACCGGGCTCAAAACCAGTGGATTGTAAGATATATCCACTTAATCAGAACGAACAGGCACAGTTGGACGAATTCCTGAAGGAAAACCTGGAATCAGGACGAATTCAACCTAGTAAATCGCCTATGGCATCTCCCTTCTTCTTCGTCAAAAAGAAGGATGGAAAATTACGACCAGTACAGGATTACAGACGGCTAAACGAAATGACCATTAAAAACCGATACCCACTACCACTCATTGGCGAACTGGTGGACAAGTTGTCTAAAGCTAAGATATTCTCTAAGATGGATATCCGCTGGGGATATAACAATGTCCGAATTAAACAGGGCGACGAGTGGAAAGCAGCGTTCAGGACAAACAGGGGTCTCTTTGAACCATTGGTCATGTTCTTTGGCTTAACAAATTCTCCCGCCACATTTCAGACAATGATGAACGACATCTTTCGGCAAGAGGTTGCAGAAGGATGGGTGGTTATATATATGGACGACATACTGGTGTTCTCATCGACACAAGAAGAACATACCAAACATGTTAATCGCATATTAGCTAAATTGGAAAACCACAAATTATCATTGAAACCAGAGAAATGTTGGTTTGATCGACCGGAAATCGATTTCCTGGGACTTGTCATTAGCGAGGATTCTATTCGAATGGAAAAGGGCAAGGTCCAGGCAATAGCAGAATGGCCGACGCCTACCTGCAAACGGGAGTTACAGCAATTCTTGGGCTTCGTAAACTTTTACCGGCGTTTTGTGGAAGGATTTGCGTCAACAGCCAAGCCGTTGACAAAGTTGACAGGAAAAGACGACTGGCTCTGGACTGAATTGCAAGACACTGCCTTTCAGGGACTGAAAGACCTTGTGGAGAGGGAGGTTGTACTCAAAATCCCCGACGATGAGGGTCAGTTTCGAATTGAAGTCGATGCATCGGACTTTGCAATCGGCGGAATTTTGTCTCAGCAAGGGAGGGATCAATCCTGGCGACCGGTGGCCTTCATTTCAAAAGCTTTAAACGACGCAGAACGGAACTACGAGATTTATGATAAGGAAATGCTCGCCGTAATGCATGCCTTTTACGAGTGGTCACATTACCTCAAAGGCGCTAAGGAGATTGTGGAAGTGTTAACAGATCACCAGAACCTGACATACTTCCGGAAACCGCAGAACCTTAATCGGCGTCAAGCGCGATGGGTCACGGATTTACAAGAATACAATTTCGTGATTAAGCACCGCTCTGGGAAATCCAATTCTAAAGCCGATATTCTGTCTCGGCGAACAGATCATCACCCGGGAGGTCCAGACAATGAAGGGGTCGTTTTGCTTAAAGACGATTTGTTTGTTAGAGTATACGATGACGACAGGGCCATCGAAGACATCATTAAAAACATCCAGAAGATTCCTAACCGGCAATGGGAAACCCAAGTACGGAAAGGGCTGGATAATGATAATGAGGACTTTAAGGTTACCAACGGACTAGTGGAATGGAAAGGACAGATCTATGTGCCTGCAAATATACATACGCGTGAATCGTTACTGGCAATTTACCACTCCTGGGGACATCCAGGAATAGATAAAATGGTTGAACTAGTAACTAGAGATTTTTGGTGGCCGCAAATGCGCAAGGATATTCAGAATTACGTTGCTGGATGTGAAACCTGTCAGAAAGTCAAACCGGACAGACAAACTCGAGCGGCGCCGTTGCATCCTAATGAGGTACCAGAGGCACCATGGGAGATCATTTCAATGGACTTGATTGGACCGCTCCCGGAGTCAAAAGGAAATGACATGATCCTGGTTATTGTGGATCGGTTCACAAAAAAGTCGTATTTCTTACCCACTACCTCTACAATCACATCGCAAGGAGTTGCCACATTATTCCGGGACAATGTATTCAGGGAACATGGCTTACCCAAGAAAATCATTAGCGACCGAGGACCGCAGTTTGTGTCGAAATTCATGGATGACTTGTATGGCATGCTGGGAATTAAGGCAAATCGCTCTACGGCGTATCATCCGCAAACCGATGGACAAACGGAACGCGTAAATCAGACAGTCAAAGAGTTCCTCACAATGTTCGTTAACCATCGACAAAACAACTGGAGTGATTGGCTAGCCGTGGCGCAATTTTGCCATAATGATCGGGTGCATTCGGCAACAGGATATTCACCTTTCTTCATGAATTACGGGCGACATCCATACAAGGGGTTAAATCCGACTTACGTTCCTAAAGTAGTCGCGGTAGAGGACTTAGCAAAACAGGTTGAAGGGATTCACGCGAACGCAACTGCTGCTCTGGAGAAAGCCGCAGAAACTATGAAGCGGAAATATGACGAGTCGAAGGCCCCTGCACGCCAGTATCAACCAGGCGATAAAGTCTATCTGAGCACCGCGAATCTTCCTACCCTGCGCGTCACAAAGAAACTAGACGGCAAATTCGTGGGACCCTTGGAGGTCGTAAAGAAAATCGGGCAATCGGCGTACCAGTTGAAGATTCCAGCGTCCTGGAAAATCTACAACGTATTTAACGAGATTCACCTTAAACCATACAAGGAACCGGTTTTTCCTGGTCAGAAGGAAAAAGCCGCGTCGCGCAAAGAAGCGCAGATGGTAGAGGAGTCAGTAGATGATGAATACGAGGTAGAGGAAGTTATGGACAGCCGCGTCAGTGGACGCGGCGGCGGACGCTTAGAATACCTCGTCAAGTGGAAAAATTACCCTGTCGAGGAATCAACCTGGGAACCGGCGGAAAACTTAGGCAACGCCAAGAAGGAAGTACAGAAATTCCATAAGGCGAACCCTAGCGCTCCCCGGCGGATGGTCAATGTGCGCGACATTAGCGCAAGTTTCCGGAAATGGCAAAACCACACAGCAATCCCTATAGCGAAACGGCTATATGGGTGGGAGGATGGCAAGTTTGAGCGCGAATACCTCGAAAAGCTCAAACGAAATTGGCAGCGTTGGAAAGGCGACCGGCACGATATATATGCCGAAGAAGACGTGCGGCATGAGTTCGTTAGGAACTCGAAATGATTTTTACGACACGCGTGGCTTCCCGGGACGTGAAGCCTTAAGGAGGGGGTCATGTTACGATACTAGACGATGTCTCTTGTTTTTTCTTATTTTTCTATATTTTATCTGGAGGCCTACGGACGCTTGGAAGGATACCAATACGCATAGGGGCTTGGGGGGATCCGTTATGGAAGGACCGGTTAGGTAAGCCATGAGTGGCTGTACGAAGGTCTAGGCATAGGAGTCCGGGCGAGTCTGGCTATGGAGGGGTCTGGAATGTTGCTGCGCGTACACAGCCTTGGAGGCAGTGTAGTCTGTGCGCACAGACCAGGACCAAAGGTATATAAGGAGGGCGTATCCGTAGGTAGGAGTCCTAAGACTCTAGATAGTTTGCTCTAATCCAGCTTACTGGTCTATTGTGTCAATACTACTCTCTTTCTCTCCTCATTGTCTGAGACCTGTGGTTGTGTTTAGATTCGTCTTAACAAGAAGATTCTTATGATCGCAGTGAACCACTATGGAATGTGGTGATCCATGAAGTAAGTGTCGCCATGCCTGTAGTCCTTTAATGATTGCTAGTAGTTCTCGATCATAAATCTGATAATTCTGTTCTGTAAGCGTCAAGGCATGCGAAATAAATCCACATGGATGAAGTGTTCCAGTTGTATCTGCTTGTTTAAGCACTGCTCCAGTAGCTTTATTAGAGGCGTCCGTCTGGAGGATAAATGGTCGAGTGGGGTCGGGCATGCGTAAAACAGGCATGGAGGAGAACTTGTTTTTAAGCTCCTCAAACGCTGTCTGACAAGTGGTCGTCCAGTCAAAGAGTAAACCTTTCTTTGTTAGATCTGTCAACGGTCTCGCTATGGCAGCAAAGTTGCCAATAAACCTTCGATAAAAATTTCCAAATCCAAGGAAGGATCTGACTTGTTTAACCGTTGTTGGTGTCGGCCAGTCGCGAATTCCTGCAAGTTTAACAGGATCCATTTGAATGTGTCCGGGTGTAATGATCATGCCAAGAAATTCAACTTCTTGAATGCAAAATTTGCATTTCTCGAGTTTCAAGAATAAGTCATTTTCCTGTAGGCGATTCAAAATGCGTTCTGTACGCTCCCGCATTTCTTCTTTTGTTTTTGCACAGATCAAGATGTCGTCCATATAAATGATGAGCCATCCTTCGTTTATCATATCTTGGAAGTATTCGTTCATCATCATTTGGAATGTTGATGGGGAGTTGCAAAGACCAAAGAACATGACTGTTGGTTCGTATAATCCTCGATTGGTTATGAACGCCGCTTTCCACTCATCACCTTCTTTGATTTGGACGTTGTTGTATCCCCAGCGCAGATCAAGTTTGGTAAAATAATTTGCTCCTTCTAGCTTCGTCATTAAATCGGAGACTAAGGGTAATGGGTAGGCATTCTTAATCGTCCATTCATTCAAGTATTGGTAATCCTGGCAGGGTCGAAGTGCGCCACTCTCCTTTTTAGAAACAAAGAAAAATGGCGATGCTTGTGGTGATTTAGACGGTCGAATGTATCCCTTATCGAGTTGTTCCTTAATCCATTCATCGAGGGTTGACTGTTCCTTTAGTGATAACGGGTAGATTTTGTTGACTTTCGGCGTGAATCCTGCTTTGAGTTCAATTGCATGATCCCATGGGCGAGAAGATGGAAAACGCTCTGACGCTTTCTTCTCAAAGGTGGCGTGCCAAGGCATGTATTCGGAAGGTAGAACTATAGGTGCTTTGTCTCTTTTTGCTTGGTGTTCAAGTGCCTGTGATGCCGATGTTTTTACCCTGATCCAATATTCATCTTCTCCCCATTGTCAGTTGTCTAATGCCATGCGCCAAATAGGTTTGGTGTCTTCTGAATCATCGTCCATTTGGAGGGTTTTCTTTCGCCAATCGATTGTAGGATTATGTTGTTCTAACCATGGTATTCCAAAGATTATCGCTTGATCACCTAGATTGGTGATCCATAACCAGTTGTTGTATGTCTTCCCTTCAATAGAGTAGGTGAGACAAGTGCGATGAGTGATTAATCCGTTCTGATTGATTGTCCGTCAGTGTTCTTGACTCTAATCGGTTGTTTTAAGGGTTCCTTAGGTAGATCTTTTGATATGTGTTCATCAATGAAGTTTCCTTCTGCTCCACAATCAATGAGAGCAGATATTTCAGCGGGTTTATGGGTTGTTTGCACAGTAATGGAAATTCGTTTGTTATTATTTGAATTTACAATTACAGAGTCGAGTGCTAACTGTTCAATGGTACTGGAGGCATCAACCGCTTTCTGGCGTCTCCTTCTTAAAAACCCTTGGATTTGAGCTCCTGGAGGGTTGTTTCGCGTTCTTCTTCTGGAAGATCCTTTAACAGCGCCCTGATGCGTTGGGCAGCTGATTCATTCGAGGTTGTTTCCTCTATTGCTCTGATTGAGCGATTCTGTGGAGAGGGGGACTTGTAGGACGACGTTTGGGCATTCCCCTTGTTTGGGCAGTCCCTGGATATGTGTCCCTGTGTTCCACATCTGAAACACTTGCCGGTTTTTCGATATTCCTCCTTTTGGGCATCTGAAAGACGTCCTGTGCTCACAGCATTGATTCCCCTTGATCCTGACGCAGAGGGCTTCTGGTTTCGGTTAAATTTGAAACGCCCCTTCGTGTCTCCTGATCCTGATGATTGGTTCATTAATTTCATAGTCTCCCAAGCATTGTGCAGGCGTTCTGCGGCGTTGTAGGCTGTCTCCATGCTGACGACTGCGGGGTTTTCGATGATCTTTGCCGCTACTGATGCAGGGAGTCCTTTACAGAAGTAGATGCGCTGCGCCATGAACCCTGTGATTCCGGTGGAGTGTATGAGCGATCGGAATTTCTGAATATAGGTGGGGATGTCGATATCTCCACCCACTTTGACTTTATCTAGATCATTCAGGGTCCTGGCTGCGCTGTCAGATTCTCCCCAGTCGCTCAAGAATCGTTGCCTGAAGCTGGGGTAATTTTCCCAAGAAAGTGTGTATGCGTTTTCTGCTGATTTTCCTTTGGTTGCCTCTGCTGCTTCTAATTCTCCTCAAAGGTTGGCTTTCCAATCGTCTAGTTCTTCCCCTAGGTGAAGGAGAACATATTTGATTCGCTTTTTCGATGTTTCGAAGCACCCTTCATCTAGATCGAATACGTCATCAAATGTGTTGATGAAATGTTTTGCTTTAGAGCGCTGTCCTTTGAATTCCTTAATGGAGATTCCCTTCATCCCTTTCGGGGATTCTTCTTTGTCGTTTGACATGTCCTTCTGTTTCAGTTCTGGTGTTTCAGGTTTCGGGTCCTGTGTTCTGGGTTCGTGTTTCGATTCTGTGCCTTGTTTCGAGCTTTCTCCTTGTTTTGGTTTGTCTCCAAAGGGATCTATTTCGATCTGCTGTTGTTCTCTGTATTCGTTCCACTTGGTGATTGTCTCCTTGTCAAGTGCAAGGAATGTGAAATCTCCAAGTTCTTCGTTGACTCGAAACTCGTGCCACCAAGTAAGTTCAGGTTCGGTGTTTGGAGGTAGGAACAGTTGATTGTCCTCGTCGTTTTCTTTGTTGTACCAGTGAATCCAAATTTCTCCTGGTAATTCGTTGTTGTGTTTTCCTTCCTGGTATTCTCCTTCGAAGAGTTCCTCTGGAACCGGTAGGTTCTTTCTTTTTGTTCCTGAAACGTAGCACCAGACCTTGTGTGTCGTAGAAAAGTAGACTTCTCTTCGATTAAGGTAGTACTTCTGTCTGAAATGAACAGAGTTGTTTGGGGGTCTGATCTGGGAGTTCCTGGTATCAATGATGTCTGGCTAGTGACGATGCACTGAGCGGTTCCTGAGTTCCAACTTGTGTTACGGACGATGCCCTCGTCGTGATTCGTTCTAAGTCAACAGTGACAAGCAGAGTCTCGGTCCACTCCCAGCCACTGGACAAAGGTTTAGACGCTAAGTCAAACGATGACGAAGGTCTTGAGAATGATGAGAGAGAAAAGCGTTCAAGTTGATCGTTGTTGAGAGCAAAACTCGTCTAAGTTGGAACTGGAGTTACTCTACAGTACATGGGGTTTATATACAATTTAGAGAACAAGGGAAGCTATAAGGGGAACGAGGCAGTGACTACCTAAGAAAGGAAATGTGAAGGTAGCTATGAAAGGAGATAGCGTCCAAGTGGTGCGATGCGCATGTAAGGAGAAATGATGGATATAAAACGATATATGAAACAGAAAGATGAAACGAAGAGGAAACTGTAACATTTGGTGCTTTTGGACCATTTGTAGAATATCTCAAGAACAAAGCCAAACAAGGGTAAACCATGAGTGGCTGAGTAAGAGCAGTACATCAGGGCTACATACCGGTAAACAAATTATGTAACTAGGCACAGTATCCATGGAGATATGGGCAATTTATTTGATAACTCATTGAATCACTTTTTTGAGTGTGTATAAGAAATATAGGAAATGGTTATTCTAGTACTTTGTATTTACACCCCTTTGCTCTTATCACTGCTTCCACCCTTCTAGGCATGCTTTCAATTAAGTTCTGACACACCTCTAGCTCTATATCATTCCACACCTCTGCCACTCTCCCAAATCTGCCAAACTCCTTTCCAACTGCATTTTGATATGATGCCAGAGGTGTTAAATGGGATTAAGGTCTGGAGACTGGAAGCCAGTCTAGAAGCATAATATTATTCTCTTCCATCTAATTTTTGGCCTTTCTAGAGGTGTGCTTTGGGTCATTGTCTTGCTGGAAAATGACTTCATCTTCAGCAATACCAGATTCTTCCAAGCTGGGCAGCAAGTGAGTGTCCAAAATCTCCACCTACTGATCAGCATTCATCCTCCCCTTAACCTCTGCAAGCTCCTCCACAATATTCCAACCCATACAGTTCCATACCATGATATCTCCACCCCCAAACTTCACTGTTCCTTGTACCTCCCTTTCAATTGACCCCTACCCCACCTGTTTCCACACCCACTACTTACCATCTGGCCAAATTACCCTCTTCCAGTCCTCCACTGTCCACTCCCTGTGCTCCAAAGCAAATGCCAACCATCTCCTCCTGTGCACTGTGGTGAGCAGTGGCTTTTCTTCTGTGTTACAGCCTTGAATGAGTGTTTCTTGAGGACATTCCTGACTGTCTGGGTGGATACTGGATTAGGAATGATAGTGGCTATGTGCCTGGTAACCTGGACAGGATTTGCAGCCTTACCAGTGGTGATCTGTGAGAGGATGGATTGAGTGGCAGTGGCAGAGTGTTACAATTCCTTATTTTCTTTATTTTCTTTGATTAGATAATGCGCACAGCCACAGGAGGGTTAGGTCAGCAAGGCGAAGATGGCTGAGTCATCGGAAGCAAGGAGGGAAGGGTCACATGATTGACTCATGGAGGACATGAGGCGAAAGGTATATAAGGAGGGGTTAGTAGGTAGTGTACCTTAGCCTTACGATTGTTTGTGTCATACCACACTTCAACTAAGAGCCCCCTTTCTCTCCTTTCTCAAACCTTGAGGTTGTGTGGAATGTTGTTCTAACATAATTGTAAGGCTATTTACCTCACCATTTGACTCTGTAACTTTGAGCACGCCTTGCTCATTGTAACACGAGGCGAACCCTTTCATCACTCTTTCGTCGACATCACCCACGTCTTGGGCGACATCGACTCACTTTATTCTTGATGACAAATGGCTGTGTGGTGGAGTATGCTCTTTGGCTGTAGAGGCAGCGACAGCAAACCACATAGCGTGGCGATTGAAAACCATTTGGTCTAGGCGATAAAACAGTCAGGAGGACCCCTTGTCTCTACATGGTGTAGGTGCACCAGTACAGATCAGGCCTGATTGCTGTTGGCCGACAACAAAGACAACTTCCTGAGTGTGTTGTATATCAAGGGTGCACAGTCCAGAGATACCAATTACATATCAGTTCTATTGAACTGAGCACGAGGACACTCTGGTGAAGTCCCAGGTACCACGCTCTTGAAGTCATTACTGTCGGACGACTTCCCTCTTTGTTAACATCATCTCAACTGAGATCGTCACCCATACAGCTGAGTGAACGGAGGACTGTTGTCTACTGTGCTGAGACATAGAAACAGTTGAACATTTTTGTTACAGATTACACGTGCCTAACACGAGGCATCCTGCAGATTCGTTACATAAGCAGATCTTATCAAACATCTTATCACACTCTTGTTTCATCCGTCACAATGGAGCAAACCTTCTGTTATGTACTGCCATTTGCCAACATGATGTTGGGTGAAATAGGAATTGCCTTTGAGGCAGAATGGGCGCGAGGATGCACAATCACAAAGAAGGTTGTGAGCAAGGTTGCCACTGTGGTGGACAGGCGACAACGAGATGCCCATGTCAGGGCTTACCATTGTTGGATGAAGGAGCAACAAAGGGAGAAACAAAGGCTGCAGCGTGAAGCTCAGCAAGAGGCGGAGCGACTCGAGGAGGCGTCGATCCGTGAACAGGAGGAAGTGTGGCAGGCGCTGATGCAGGAGAAGCGCAAGAAGCTGCGTTGTCAATGGTGGCTTGAGGAGGCTGAGCGTCAAGAAACGCTGAACTACCAGATGCTGGTAGATTTGTTAAACACCATGGAGTCGGACTCCATAATCCGAAAGGCATTGTTTGACACACCATCAAACATACAACTCTTAACAAAGGGTTGGAATGTTATTATGTTGAAGCATGAGGGGTTGGTTCTGTCAGCAGAAGAACGGAACCAATTGATGCATGCGCTGAATGGCAACATCATGAAGCCGCAACAGTATAAAACTAATTCAAACTCGACATGGTACTTGCCATACAACAAGACAAAGTGAGTATACACAATCCATAAAGCGGAACCAGTTACTCCCAAAGACTATAAGGGACTGGGGATGCTTAACTGTAAAACGTTGAGCTTGGATTACTTCTTACCAGCATGCAGTGAGGAGACGTTGAAAGAGCAGGAATGACACATCACGAAATGGGCAGACACAGTTGAGGCCAAATTACCTGGAAAACCAGGTCACTATAAACAAATGGTGTCGGAACCTTGGTGACAGAAGGGATATTGCTATATGTACCTTTTTGAACCAAGGTACTACGCAAAGTACCAATGGCCGAGCTACCCGACCATGGCGGAGGTTGTGTCATGGGCTCATATCTTAAGGAAACCCCATGTTAGATTTGCATTGAAGAATGGGGATGAGAATGGAGTCTATCATATCTATCCTGGGGACAAAATTCTACTTGAAGAAAATCACACGATATGAGTAGAATCAATGTATGACTGGGAAGATGTCAGCAATTTACTCTCCCCCCCCCTGTCCGAGTGGAATACGAGCTGAGTCCGAGGACTCCGAGTCCAGTCCGAGCTCACTCCAAGTTGAATATAAAAGTCCTAGGACTCCAAGTAGACTCTGAGTTCAGTCCAAGCCCAGTCTGAGTCCTAGTTGAACTAGGACTGAACTAGGATTGAACTCAGTCCTAGCTCAGTCCTAGCTCAGTCCTAGCTGAACTATGACTGAACTCAGACACATTCTCACCTTTTCCCACACATATCCAACATGTTCCCATACAGTTGTCCACATTCCCACACACCAGTTTACATTCCCACACACATTCCCACATGCCAGTTCCTGTTCCTGCATACCTGTTCACATTCCCACAAACCCATTCACACTCCCACATACCTATTCATGTTCCCACACACCTGTTCACATTCCCACACACCTGTTTACATTCCCACACACATTCCCACACACCAGTTCCTGTTCCTGCATACCTGTTCACATTCCCACAAACCCATTCACATTCCCACATACCTATTCATGTTCCCACACACCTGTTCACATTCCCACACACCTCTAGATAGTTTCCTTTCACCCAGGTCACTAGTCTACTGTGTCAATGCCAGTTATTTATCTGAGCTGTGCTTGATGGGTCCCCTTGATCTGTTCAGTTCCTGTTCTATTCCATGGGAGGTGTGTACATTCTCATCTTGTACAAACATCTTCCTACCATGTTACCACACATCTGTCCAAATTGTCCACACCTCCTCCATGTTCCCACACCTGACCACATTCCTACTTGTTCCCCTATGTATAGATAGTTGAGAGACAATGTTTGATGGGTGGCAGGCATGTGACAGGTGTTATGGACAATGCCTTCATTGTGGTTTGTTCTAAGTCAACAGCAACAAGCAGAGTCTTGGTCCACTCCCAGTCACTGGACAAAGGTTCTAGATGCTAGGTCAAATGATGACAAAGGTCCTGAAGACAATGAAGAAGATGAGAGCATTGAGATCAAGCAAGGTTGAGAGCAATACTTGTCTAAGTTGGAACTGAGGTTATTCTACTGTACATGGGGTTTATATATGATTGGAGAACAATGGAAACTATAAGAGGAAATAAAGCTGTAGCTACCTGAGAAAGGAAATGTGAAGGTAATTACAAAAAGGAGATAGCATCCAATATAGAATATGCATGTTGAACTATAATATATTCTCAGTCTCATGTACTTGGACTGACTGTAATAATGTACCTATAATATATTCTATGGTCATAAGTAAGTGTGAATCATTTAGTAGGGTAAACAGGATACTCACCTCAGTCTCATGTACTTGGACTGAGGTGAGTGTACGACACTGGATGGTATTTACATATAGCAGGGTGGTCAGCTTAATGGGAGAGTCAGAGAGGCTTGTGAAAGGTGTAAAGCAGTATAATGACCATGCATGTCAAGTGTGTGGTCATAAAGCAGTTTGTGATGTGAGTGTCATGATGTGTACTCTCAACAATGTGCAGTCATGGAGTAATAATAGAACATCCACCAATGAAGGGGAAAAGAAACTGTAACAACAGGTGGGCATACAGGTAGACAAGATGTGCAGTTTAAATAAATGTTTTGACTCAATTGGTTTAAATAGTAACACTAATTTAAAATTTGATATGCAAGAGTGAGCAGTTGAGAAGACATAGGGAGCAGATATGGCTTTTGCAGCTACAGATTAGCTGAATGTGGAGCTGGTCAAATATCTTAACACCAGCTATTGTTCAACTTGTCTCAGAATTTATTTTCATTTCATGGCATTTTTCAATTCTTTTGAATTTGACCATGAGAACTAAATTGAATCATAGGTGGTTTCCTGATATGGCAATGATTGATCAGGTGATTAGTCTCAACCAGTCTCACCCCAAGTAGTGTAAAAGTGGATTTTTATTTTATTTTATTTTTCATTTCAGTTCAATTCTATTTGTAATAAAACTATTAATACATTTATTAATGTCATGCAAACAGAATCAGGGTGGTGCAAATGGCGTTGCATGGGTGCAAATGGGAAACGCAGGGGCACTGGCAGACGTCAGTGGCCATGGGCAGACACATGGTGTTGTCATCAAGATGTGGCGAAGAGGTGGTGGCAGCAGCAGCGGTGGCGAGGTGGGTGGTTGGTGGTGGGCTTTGATGCGTGATGCGTGATGGTTGCAGTTGGCGCGTGAGTGGGTGGAGGGGCGTGCATGGATGGGCTGGTTTTTAATTAACCATTCAGCTTGTTGTAAAATTCACAAAAAAAGTAAAAACATATGACAGGGCCCAGATGAACAGGTTCGTCTGGGCCCTGTGGTTTGCGGCCAGTGGTGGGAAAGGTGGTGGTGGGAACGGTGGTACAGTGGGCGAGGTCCCATCTGTTTGGAGTGGGTGTGGGCAGGGGTGGGAGTGGTGGGTGGACAGGTGGTGCAGGTGACTGGGAACTGGGGCTGGGAGGGCGAGCGGATTGTCGGGGGTTGGTTAAAAGATAACTAGGCGGAAAAAACAGTTAGCTGTAAAAAACCAAGAGAAAAAATAAAAAAACATACCAGGGGCCCAGATGAACAATTCGTCTGGGCCCCAGTGAGGGTGGCATTTGGGGTGTATGGGCATGAGCAAGGTGGGCAAACAGAGGTGAATGGGTGGGTCCGTCGACGCGGCAGGGTGGTCGTCGGGAGTGGCGAGTGGTGGTGGGGGTGGTGATCGTGACCGTGTGTGGTGGCGGCGTTGACACGGTGGTGGTGGCGGTGGTGATGTGGTGGTGGTGGCGGCGGTGACGTGGTGGTGGTGGCGGCGGTGACATTTGGTGTGTATGGGTGTGAGCAGGGTGGGCGAACGGAGGTGAATGGGTGTGTATGGGTGTGAGCGGGTGGGCAAACAAGGCAAATGGGCGGGTCTGTTGACGCAGCAGGGTGGTTGCTGGGAGTGGTGAGTGGTGGTGGGGGGTGGTGAGTGGCGGTGGGGGTGGTGACCGTGACCGTGTGGTGGTGGCGGCATTGACGCAGTGGTGGTGGCGGCAGTGATGTGATGGTGGTGGTGGGGGTGGTGACAGTGACCATTGGTGACGGTGTGAGAGGCGGCAGGTGGTCGTCAGAGGGTGGTGATGAGCGTGGGGGTGGCGGTAGTGGTGACGGATGGTGGCGATGATGGTGAGAGGCAGGCACAGTGTACGGCAGTCACGTGTGGGTCACGTGCAGCAGTAAACAGTAAACGGCGTGTCGCTGCTGTCACGTGGAGCCTCATCTGTGCTCGTGTCACAGTGTCACAATATGTATATATATGCTGTGGCTGATGAAACTGCCCCCACACTGCTCAGAGTCCACTCAGACTCTGAGCACCATCAGTCCTAGGATTTCCGAGCTCAGTCTGAGACTGGGCTTGGACTCTATTAGGACTGACTTCGGACTACGAGGCCGAATTTGGCTGGGTTTCCAGCCAAATTCACTTGCAAACAAAAAAAACTCGGACTCCAAACTGAGTCCTTGTATTCCGAGGACTGAGCTCGGAGTCTGAGCATCTTAGGGGGCTAAGAGTAAAGTGCTCGAAGATGTTGATAAATTTGCGGAGGATTATTTGTGGAAGAAGATCACTCTTGGTGCAGCCAAGAATGATGAGGAAGTTGTGTACCCACGACAGACCTATGCGCAGGCGGTACAATCAAATCACTTTCAAGGAGCTGGCAGACGAGTCACACATCAGTTCACAACAAATTGGTTTGGTGAACCATTGGGTGATTGGTTTAACAAAGAACTCAGAAAGGAAATGCAAATGAGATTGGAGACAGTACACCTGCCCAGTTACATTGACATCATGAAGTGGAACCAACAGGTACAACACGCCAGCAAAAAGGTGTTGCCACCTAGAGGATTCACCAGGTCGGGACCAGAAACACCAGGTCTCTGCTACCTTTGGTTGTTCAAGAGACAGTACTGGAGGGCATTTGCATGGCCGTATAATCCGTCATGGGGAGAAATAGCGGCGTATGAAGCGGATATGAGAGATCCGGATGCAATGGCAAAAGTAACCTTCAATGCAAGGGAGGCGAAATTCCATGTTGAGCAAAGCAGTATGGGAAGGGGAGCGGCAGAAATATTGGAAGAGTATGGAGGACCCAACTCTGTCCAACAACACTACTCGGTCGGGTTCAATATTACGAACATGATCATACAGGCAATGGTGGGACTCATCACAGTAGCCATAGGCATTTTCGGACATGCGGCAAGTGCAACCGCATGGAACGCACACACACCAGTGGAACAGGCAGAACAAGGAAGGATGTTGGCAGATGTAATTAATCAACTCAATATAGCTATTCATCCACCTCGTGATCCAGTTCCAACGTTGAAAATGGAGATGCCAGAGGCATATGAAGGAGACCCAAAAGAAATTGCAGCATGGCTAAGATCGATGGAAAATTACTTCGACTTAGTATGGGTCAAAGATCCAAAGCAACAGATGATGATCACGTTGCAAAGGTGCAGGAAGGGGATAGATAATCGTGCTGGCAACTGGGCGGCAGCAAAAACGACAGAGCAGGCAGAATTTGAGGTGGAGACAGCAAGAAAAAACCCATTGCCGGAAATGATAGCGTTAATAGCGCGATTAGGGAGGATGGTTATGTATGAAGAATGCCGAAATGGGATTAGAGCAGAGGATGGAACATGGGTGATGGAACCATTTCGAAATCCACCACCGTTTGATCACTGGGAGGATGTGAAGGCAAAGATGAAGGACTTCTTCTTGACGACTGAGACCCGTGATAATGCGACACGAAAAATTAGCTCACTCAAACAAGGTTCCTGAAAAGTCGAGGACTATATCATTGAGTTCAGAAGTGTCGCAATGCTCACCGGATACAATGAAATTGCATTGATCATGAATTTCCAGCAAGGCCTTAATCCAGCATTGGGACAGCGGGTGGTAGAAATTGGGATGATGGATGGAGCATGGAGCATTGATGGATCTCAGACAGGAGATCTACAGTGGTGGTATGATTGGGCGTTAGCAATTGAGAAGAGTTGGAGGGATGCACAGCAGTTGTATCCAAAAACAACAATGACACAGGGAGGAAGCAGGCCGGCGCAGAATACGCAGAACAGGCAAAATAAGCCTTGGCAGCAGAATCAACCGGTTCCAAATCAAAACTCACCAGCAATGGCATCTACATCTAAGGATCCAAATGCGATGGATGTAGATTGTCAACGAGCGTCGATCACCTGTTACAATTGTGGAAAAGTTGGGCACATGAAGCGGGATTGCAGGGCACCGCCAAAGGATAAAGGAAAGCAGGTGGAGAAAAGATGGAATAATGCGAGAGAATATGTCAGGGATCTGACAGATGAGGAAAAGAAAGAGTTAGCAGAGGAGTTGGGTTTTCAAACCAACTTGTGAATAAGTGTCTCGATTCACAAGTTAAGGACATTGTAAAATATGAGGATTCACATGTAAAATTACCTGAAATTTTATATGAATGTCGTTCACTTGTACATTGTCTAAGAAACGCACCCATAAGTGCAACTAAACAACGATTGACCACATGGTCAAGTCCTTGGATGGTAAGACATATCTGGGATCAACCGATGGAGGTAGCCATCAAAGATGTCAAAACATGGGTAAAGAAAAATTGAGAAGAGGAAGTAGACAAGACACTGATTCACAAATTAAATCAGATGTCAGAAAAAGATGCATTGTGGTACCTAAACCACATGAGAACCAAACCACATCTTGTGAGGACAACAGGACAAAGGCAGATGGATGTAGGAGTTATAGTGCAAACTAAAGACTCTTTACAAAACTTTGAGATAAAGGCATTGATCGACTCGGGATGCACTGCATCATGTGTAAACAAAACATTTATTGAACAAAATGGAATAAATACACAAAGATTACCGAAGTCCATTCCAGTCTTTAATGCGGATGGAACACACAATGCGGGGGGAGATCTGGAAGAAATGGTGGAACTGAAACTAAGAATTGGAGACCATTGGGAATCATTAGAATTCGGAGTTTCAGCATTAGGAAAGACGGACATGTTTTTAGGTCATGATTGGTTAAAATATCACAATCCAGAGATTAACTGGAAAAACCAAACGTTGAACTTTTCACAATGTCCAGGGCCTTGTTGGAGAGGATCAATGGTAAATGAACCAGAGGAAGAAATTGACCAAAATGAATGGGAGGAAGGAGACCGCTTATTGGCAGTCCATATTGGACAAGAGGAATTACAATTTAGAGCTTTTCAGTCCAAAGCCACGGAAATTGCCTCACAAAATAAAATCAAGTGTTCACTGGAAGAGATTGTACCATCTCATTACCTTCCACATTGTAAGGTCTTTGAAAAAACCACCTTTGATGAGTTACCACTGAGACGACCTTGGGATCATGCAATCGAATTAGTACCGGGATCAAATCCCTTAGATTGCAAAATTTATCCATTGAATAGGGAAGAACAGAAAGTGTTGGAGGACTTTCTTACGGAAAATCTGGAGAGTGGAAGGATAAGGCCCTGCAAATCTCCAATGGCATCACCATTCTTTTTTGTTAAAAAGAAAGACGGTTCCTTAAGACCAGTACAGGATTATTGTAAACTTAACGAGATGACTATTAAAAATCGTTATCCGCTACCTTTGATATCAGAATTGATAGATAAGCTGAGCAATGCAATGATTTTCTCAAAAATGGATATTCGTTGGGGATATAACAACATTTGTATTAAGGATGGTGATGAGTGGAAAGCGGCCTTTCGGACAAACAGAGGACTATTTGAACCACTTGTAATGTTTTTTGGTCTCACAAATTTACCCGCTACATTCCAGACCATGATGAATGACTTGTTCTGGGAGGAACTTGCTGAGGGATGGGTGGTTATTTACATGGATGACATATTGGTGTTCTCTCAATCAAAAGAACAACATAAAAAACATGTAAATCGAATTTTGGCAAAGCTGGAGGAAAACCAATTATCATTGAAACCTGAAAAATGTTACTTTGATAAAACTGAAATTGAATTTTTAGGCATGATAATTACCAAAGATTCAGTACAGATGGATCCAGCAAAAGTAAAAGCGGTAAAGGAATGGCCCACAAACAAGAAGTACAACAGTTCTTAGGGTTTGTTAATTTCTATCGACGGTTTGTAAAGGGGTTTGCAAAAGATGCAAAACCGTTAACAGAACTTACCGGGAAAAAGGATTGGGAGTGGGGTCCTCCACAAGTGGAGGCCATGAGAAAGTTAAAAGAAAGAATTGTGGAAGAAGCGGTATTAGCAATACCGGATGAGGGAGGACAGTTTTGAATTGAAACTGATGCATCGGATTTTGCATTAGGATCAATTTTATCTCAACAGCAAAATGGTATATGGAGACCAGTCGCATTCATTTCAAGAGCTTTAAATGAAGCTGAAAGAAATTACGAAATATATGACAAGGAGATGCTTGCTATCATGCACTCTTTATATGAATGGTCGCAATATCTAAAAGGGGCGAAAGAGATAATTGAGATTTTAACCGATCATCAAAATTTGACATACTTCCATAAACCCCAAAACTTGAATTGTTTGTGATTAAGCATAGGTTGGGAAAATCCAATTCCAAGGCAGATCTGCTGTCCAGAAGAGCGGGATATGAGCGAGGGGAAAGAGATAATGAAGATGTAATATTACTGAAGGAGGAATTGTTTATAAGATGGGATAGGAGTGAGATTGAAATAGAAAAACTGGAAAAAGATATTAAAAAAGTAAATAAAAGGCAATGGGACGAACAAGTGGAAAAAGGAATAAAAGAGAAAAAAGAAGGTTTTGAATATGATAAAGAACAAAATTTAATAACATGGAAAGGAAGAGTATATGTACCAGCGGTAATAAGAATAAGGGAAGAGGTGATCCAGATACATCACGATCGGGGACATCCGGGGATAGCAAAAACATTGGAGTTGATAACACGAGGATATTGGTGGCCAAATATGGGAGAGGATATTAAAAAATACATTCAAGGATGTAGGACGTGCCAAACTGTCAAACCTGATAGGCAAAAACGAGTGGCACCATTAAATCCCCATGCAATACCAGATACTCCATGGAAACATATATCAGTTGATTTGATTGGACCGTTACCCGAGTCAAAAGGATATAATGTGATCCTTACAGTAGTAGATCGATTCTCCAAGATGGCGTACTTCTTACCTACAAACACTATGATAACATCATTAGGAGTTGCTACCCTATATTGAGATCATATTTTCAAAAATCATGGAGTACCAGAAAAGATCATCAGCGATCGGGGACCACAATTTGTATCCAAATTTATGAAAGAACTTTCAGGAATATTGGGGATCAAAGGGAATCCATCCACAGCTTTTCATCTGCAAACCGATGGACAAACAGAAAGAGTAAATCAGATAGTAGAACAATTACTATCTACGTTTGTCAATGAAAATCAGGATGATTGAAGCGATTGGTTGGCATTGGCTCAATTTTGTTACAATGATTGGGAACACTCAGCAATGGGATATTCTCCATTCTATATGAATTACGGTCGTCATCCCAACAAGGGAACGGAAATTGATACAGGTCCTACTACAGTGGAAGCAGTCACACAGTTTGCGGGAAGACAGGCTGAGGTGTGGAATCACGCTAGAAATACTCTAAAAAAAGCTCAAGCGGCGATGGCGTTACAATATGATAAAAGAAAAAGAATGTCTATATTATACAAAAAAGACAATCTAGTGTACATAAATGCTGAGCATTTACCGACAGTGCGTCCAACCAAAAAGTTGGGAGAAAGGTTTTTAGGACCCTATAAAATCCTTGAAAAAGTAGGACCGGCGGCTTACCAGATTCTTATCCCTGCATCCTGGAAGGTGTATAACATTTTTAATGAGTCACTCTTGAAACCATACCACACACCTTCGTTTCCAATACAGGCCAGCAAAAATGCAGGCCAAAAGCAGGAGCAGGAGGGAGGGCGCTCCACCAGTGACTATGAAGTGGAAAAAATACTAGATAGTCGAATAAACCAGAGAGGATGTGGTGTTACAGTTTCCCTTTCGTTTCATCCTCCTGTCTCAGCGGACTGTTTCATACTCATCATTTCTCCTCAACTGCGCATCATACAGCCTGGATGCTATCTCCTTTCATAGCTACCTTCGCATTTCCTTTCTCAGGTAGTCATTGTTTCATTCCTTTTATAGTTTCTTTTGTTCTCTAAACATATATAAACCCCATGTACTGTAGAGTAATGCTAGTTCCAACTTAGACGAGTTTTGCTCTCAACAACAATTGACTTCAACGCTCTTCTCTCTCATTGTTCTCCAAGACCTTTGTCATCATTTGACTTAGCGTCTAGACCTTTGTCCAGTGGCTGGGAGCAGACTGAGACTCTGCTTGTCACTGTTGACTTAGAACGAACCACAACGAGGGCATCATCTGTAACACAAGTTGGAACTCAGGAATTGCTCAGTGCATCGTCACTAGCCAGACACCATTGATACCAGGAACTCCCAGATCAGACCCCTGAACGACTCTGTTCATTACAAACAGAAGTACTACCTTAATCGGAGAGAAGTCTACTTTTCTATGACACACAAGGTCTGGTGCTACGTTTCAGGAACAAAGAGAAAGAACCTACTGGTCTCAGAGGAACTCTTTGAAGGAGAATACCAGGAAGGAGACCCTAACAAGGAACTACCAGGAGAAATTTGGATTCACTGGTATAACAAAACAAATGAGGAAAACAATCAGTTATTCCTAGCCCCAAACACCGAACCTGAACTCACCTGGTGGCACGAGTTTCGAGTCAACAAAGAACTAGGAGACTTCACCTTCCTTGCACTAGACGAAGAGACACTAGCCAAGTGGAACGAATACAAAAAACAACAACAGATTGAGATAGATCTAGCCTTTGGGGACAAATTGAAACAAGGAGAAAGCTCGAAACAAGGCACAGAATCGAAACACGAACCCAGAACACAGGATCCGAAACCTGAAACACCAGAACCGAAACAGAAACCAAAGAAGGACATGTCAGACGACAAGGAAGCATCCTCGAAAGGGATAAAGGGAATCTCCATTAAGGAATTCAAAGGACAGCGCTCTAAGGCAAAACATTTCATCAACACATTTGATGATGTATTTGATCTTGATGAGGGGTGCTTTGAAACATTGAAAAAGCGAATCAAATATGTTCTCCTTCACCTAGGGGAAGAACTAGATGATTGGAAAGCCAACCTTTGAGAAGAATTAGAAGCAGCAGAGGTAACCAAAGGAAAATCAGCAGAAAGCACATACACACTTTCTTGGGAAAACTACCCCAGCTTCAGGCAACGATTCTTGAGCGACTGGGGAGAATCTGACAGCGCAGCTAGGACCCTGAATGATCTAGATAAAGTCAAAGTGGGCGGAGATATTGATATCCCTGCCTACATTCAGAAATTCCAATCGCTCATACACTCCACCAGAATTACAGGATTCATGGCACAACGCATTTACTTCTGTAAAGGACTCCCTGCATCAGTAGCAGCAAAGATCATCGAAAACCCTGCAGTTGTCAGCATGGAAACAGCTTATAAGCAGAACGCCTGCACAATGCTTGGGAGACCATGAAATTGATGAACTGATCATCTTGGTCAGGAGACACAAAGGGACGTTTCAAATTTAACTGAAACACGAAGCCCTCCGCATCTGGATCAAAGGGGATTAATGCTGTGAGCACAGGACATCTTTCAGATGCCCAAAAAGAGGAATACTGAAAAACCAGCAAGTGTTTCAGATGTGGAACACAGGGGCACATATCCAGGGACTGCCCAAACAAGGGGAACGCCCAAACATCGTCCTACAAGTCCTCATCCCCACAGAATTGCTCAATCAGAGCAATAGAGGAAACAACCTCGAACGAATCAGCTGCCCAATGCATTAGGGCACTATTGAAAGATCTTCCAGAGGAAGAATGCGAAACAACCCTCCAGGAACTTGAGTCCAAGGGTTTTTAAGAAGGAGACGCCAGAAAGTGGTTGACGCCTCCAGTACCATTGAACAGTTAGCACTTGACTCTGTAATTGTAAATTCCAATAATAACAAACAAATTTCCATTACTGTGCAAACGACCCATAAACCCGCTGAAATATCTGCTCTCATCGATCGTGGAGCAGAAGGAAACTTCATCGATGAACGAATATCGAAGGATCTACCAAAAGAACTCTTTAAAAAACCAATTAGGGTCAAGAACACTGACGGAATTATCAATCAGAACGGGTTAATCACCCATCGCACTTGTCTTACCTACTCTATTAAAGGAAAAATGTACAACAACTGGTTATGGATCACCAATCTAGGAGATCAGGCAATAATCTTTGGAATACCATGGTTAGAACAGCATAATCCTACAATCGATTGGCGAAAGAAAACCCTCCAAATGGACGAGGATTCAGAAGACACCAAACCTATTTGGCGCATGGCATTAGACAACCGACAATGGGGAGAAGATGAATATTGGATCAGGGTAAAAACACACGCCACCTTTGAGAAGAAAGCATCAGAGCGTTTTCCATCTTCTCGCCCATGGGATCATGTGATTGAACTCAAAACTGGATTTATGCCAAAAGTCAACAAAATCTACCCGCTATCACTAAAAGAACAGTCAACCCTCGATGAGTGGATCAAGGAACAACTCGATAAAGGGTACATTTGACCATCTAAATCACCACAAGCATCGCCATTTTTCTTTGTCTCTAAAAAGGAAAGTGGCACACTTTGACCTTGCCAAGATTATCGATACCTGAATGAATGGACAATTAAGAACGCCTACCCGTTACCCTTAGTCTCCGATTTAATGACAAAGTTAGAAGGCACAAATTACTTTACCAAACTCGATTTGCGCTGGGGATACAACAATGTCCGAATCAAAAAAGGTGACGAATGGAAAGCGGCATTCATAACCAATCGAGGATTGTATGAACCAACAGTCATGTTCTTTGGTCTTTGCAACTCCCCGTCAACGTTCCAAATGATGATGAATGAATATTTCCAGGATATGATAAACGAAGGATGGCTCATCATTTATATGGATGACATCTTGATCTGTGCAAAAATGAAAGAAGAAATGCGGGAGCATACAGAACATGTTTTGAATCACCTACAGGAAAATGACTTATTCTTGAAACTTGAGAAATGCAAATTTTGTGTTCAAGAAGTTGAATTTCTTGGCATGATCATTACACCCGGACACATTCAAATGGATCCTGTTAAACTTGCAGGAATTCGTGACTGGCCAACACCAACAACGGTTAAACAAGTCAGATCCTTCCTTGGATTTGGAAACTTCTATCAGAGGTTTATTGGCAACTTTGCCACCATAGCGAAACCGTTGACAGATCTAACAAAGAAAGGTTTACTCTTTGACTGGACGACCACTTGTCAGACAGCGTTTGAGGAGCTCAAAAACAAGTTCTCCTCCATGCCCGTTTTATGCATGCCTGACCCCACTCGACTGTTCATTCTTCAGACGGATGCCTCGAACAAAGCTACTGGAGCAGTGCTTAAATGATTGAGAACTATTAGCAATAATTAAAGGACTGCAGGCATGGTGACATTTACTTCATGGATTGCCACATCCTATAGTAGTTCACTGTGATCATAAAAATCTTCTATTCTATTGGTCACCCCAACGATTAACTCCTCAACAAGCACGATGGTCCATGATGCTCTCAGAATTTGACTTGAAGATCAAACATGTACCTGGCACCAAGATGTTTGAAGCAGATGCTCTATCCCGTCGACCTGATCACATGAAAGGCGATGATACTCTAGAGGATGTCACCATGTTACCTGACAATAAATTCATCTGTCTCATTGCTACAGACCTCACCCAAGAAATTAGGGATGCTACATCGCTTGACAGCTTTGGATGTACGATCATTGAAGTCATTAAAACTCAACGCGCTCCACCGATTAAATCCAAACTGCAGGACTGGGCATTTGTTGATGGGATTATCCGATACATCGATAGAGCGTACATTCCAGATAATGGAGTGCTCAGGACACAGATTGTCAAGATGATTCATGAATCGCTCACCTCAGGACATCCAGGACGCATGAAAACCCTTGAACTTCTGCAACGCGATTACTGGTGGCCAGGAATGTATAAACATGTCAAGGAATGGATTACAGGTTGCGCTACTTGCCCAGTACTTTACACTCCCCCACATATCCTATTGGACTCCGATCAGACTCCGACAAGTCCGATCAGACTCCGATCAGACTCCGATCAGACTCTGATCAGACTGTCTATGTTACGATACTGGACGATGTCTCTTATTTTTCTCTATTTTTCTATATTTTATCTGGAGGCCTACGGACGCTTGGAAGGATACCAATACGCATAGGGGCTTGGGGGATCCGTTATGGAAGGACCGGTTAGGTAAGCCATGGGTGGCTGTACGAAGGTCTAGGCATAGGGGTCCGGGCGAGTCTGGCTATGGAGGGGTCTGGAACGTTGCTGCGCGTACACAGCCTTGGAGGCAGTGTAGTCTGTGCGCACAGACCAGGACCAAAAGGTATATAAGGAGGGCGTATCCGTAGGTAGGAGTCCTAAGACTCTAGATAGTTTGCTCTAACCCAGCTTACTGGTCTATTGTGTCAATACACTCTTTCTCTCTCCCTCTTCTCGTTGAGACCTGTGGTTGTGTTGGATCCGTCCTAACATAATCTAGAGTCTTTACTACCACACCTCTCGCCGTCGTTGACAACCACCCCGGGCATCTCTTGCTCGCTGTTGTGCGCGTCCTCGACGAGTTCCCTCAAGCCTGCGCGACGGACCTCGGTACACGTTACACCACGTGACTACTGAGCCGCTCTCGAGGATCACCTACGACGTCGACAGCAGATAGTCTCCTTGATCGTCATCAGGGACTACTACCGAAAGGTTACTGGCGACAAAGGGCATTCGGACGAGATTAGATCTGTGTGATTGAAAGTGCGGGCAGGCACTGGTCAACAGACTAAACCGTTTGTCTCGGAAAAGCTCAGGAACGAGCGAAAGCAGTCCTTTAGCGTGCCGTGTAGCAAGGAGAACAGTCTCGAGATACCAATCACGTATCAGATCTAACGATCTGAGCACGAGGACACTCGAGTGAAACCCCGGGCACCACGCTATTGGGTCATTTGGTGGAATTAAATCCAAGAATTGAGTGCGGGTGCGTTATTGACCGCATCAAAGAATATTCGCATTAGGACGTGCGAGTATAGAAGAAGAGACGACAGCCTTTTTACTTAAAAGGTCTAAGGCAACAACTAGGGACGCAACCATGGCATCCTTATTCAATTTCATCATCCCCCGCGCTGGCCTCACTCTCGTGCAGGCTGGAAAACGATTCGGTATCGAATGGGCGCAGGAGTGCGCAGAAGAAATTACTCGGTCGGTCGCCCTCGTTACGGACAACCGGCAACGCGACGCCCATGTTCGGGCATATTACATTTGGCGCAAGGCGCAACACCAGGAGCGACGACTCCAACAACGTCAGTACAGGTTCCAGCTGTGGCAGCAGGAACAGGAGGCCCTCCGAATTCAGGAGGACGCTTGGGAAGAGCTTCTCAAGCAGCGCCGGGAAGAACTCCGGTATCAGAAACGGGTCGAGAAGGAGCTCGCCCAGATGGAGAAGGACAGGCAGACCCTGGAGGGGCTGCTTAACAACATGGATCCCGAATCGGAGATCCGCCAACGACTGTTCGACACGCCGTCGAACATCCAGCTCTTACTGATGGGCTGGAATATCATCACCTTGCGACACAACGGCTTAGTTCTGTCTGCCAAGGAAAGGAATCGGCTCATGCACGCCGAAAACGGGAACATTAAAACCCGAAGCTATAACAGGGCGACTGCGGAGATCGCCAACCAGGAACGATTGGACGGGAAACGACCCGATCCGTACATGAGGGCACGTCTAAGAAGGAAGGACTGTCCCACCAGGTACAATACGCCATTCCTGGTATCACCGCTCATTATGAAAACCGACCCTGGCACATACCCCCTGCTGGGACTCGACAACTTCCTCAAACTCGTTGGGGAAGACATTACGTACACGGACGATTGGGTCAAAACGTTGACCCGTCCAAAACTACCAAGCGCGCCCGTCACGGATATTCACGAGGATAAACCATGGCGAAGGAGTGGGTACTGTTACATGTACCTATTCAAGAAGGAGTTTTACAACACGTTCGACTGGCCAGAATGGCCGACAGTAACTCAGATATTGTCCTGGGAACCGGAGATGCGTGACGAGACCGTCAAGTTCGGTCTCCAAGACCACCACAAAAATGACATGTTTCATGTCATCGAACGAGCCGCGCTGCGCCCACATGAAGATGAGTCCTATACTTGGAAGGACATGAAACTCATGGAGGGACGCAGCAAGTACAACAAGTTCGCCCGGTTCGGCGGACAAAAGGAGTCCAAGAAAGGGAAGGCACGAGCCTCCACCATTTCATCATGGGTTGCAGGGCAACCATCAACAGCGCGCTCGACGTCAGCGCCCATGTCATACGCCCAAGCGGTAACTGTCCATTCTGGACCTAGCAAGTCGCTAACCAGAACCGCAGGCGCAGACGCAAACTGGTACAATGGTACCATCCCTTGTGCAGCGGATTGGGAATCCGCAGATCCTGAACCCAAACAGGGGTTCAATGAAGAAAAGGCGAGGACCATCAACAATTGGAAGCGGGAAGTTGAAAAGGAGATAGCGATTCCCTACCCGTACCCTCGTCCTGCTCATACTAAGCATGCACTACATCCAGATGTACCCGGATACTGCTACCTCATCCTAATAAAAAACCAATTTTGGGATATGTACGAATGGCCGGCGTTTCCTCAGATTCAGGAAATCAACTCGTGGGACTACAACCTGCGCAACATCCACGGTCGTGTGAACATACGACGCACATATGGGTATAACGACTGTTACCATATTGAGCGCGTACCCAAAGGACCTAAAGGTTGGGACATGATTGCATCATTGGTCCGTTCTGGACACGATCGCAAACATATGGGAGCAATTGAATGGGACGCTGGTGCAGACCGCTATCTCAAAAGACCACAAACCGCCATGTTACATAATCGTATTCCCGGTTATTGTTACCTAATCCTGATCAAACATAGGTACTGGGATGCATTCAACTGGCCGGCATATCCTACAGTCGACAAAATCTTGTCTTGGCAACCAGCATACAGGAAAGTACTGCCATTATTGAGTCAACAATAATGCCGGAACTTGAGCGAGTTCACGTATCCTCTCGAGAACACGGGATGCATGGCTGGGAAGAAGTATATCGATTGAAAGGCAGTGGATTTGGGCAATACACGGTGGGAGCATCTAGGAACGATAACCTAACAAGATTCCTTGGTCGGGAAATTCGTCGCATCAGGTTAAATCTACCTGGCAACCACCCAAACAGGCGATTCCAGCAGCAGGTTCAAACTGTAACAAAAATCTTCGACCGTGTAACACCTGCTATCCCCGGATATTGCTACCTAGTTCTGTTCAAAGAAGAACTATGGAGTGCGTTTGAATGGCCCGCATTTCCCACGTCACATTGGGTAAACCAAGTCGACCCGCAGTACCGATCCAACCAGTCTGTTAAGTTTAAAGTGGTGCGACATAATAAATGGGTTGGATTCCATGTACGAGCAAGTCCTAATGGAACAAGTGGATGGCCAATGATTCAGGCAATCGTTAATGGGGATCTTGGACACGTCGAAATAGGTTTCGGCTGGACAAATACAATGACAGCGTATTTGCAATCCGCAATTTATCAATATAACTACTACTTCGGGCCGAATGCAAACCCAAGACCGGAACCATTAACTGTAGCGGGAGGATCAACTCCGCAACAAGTGGCGGACAGGGATGAAGCTATTCAGGAATGGAACGCAGGGACTAGTCAAATGGCGGAACACATGGGAAACCTGATACAGCAAGCAGTAACTGAGTATCAGAACACCCGACCTCCGCTACCTAGCAGATCGCTGGTAAAACTAGAATTACCGGATCATTATGAAGGGGACCCAGCACAAGTAGATGCATGGTGCCGAGCCATGGATGTGTACTTTGAATTAGCACACGAAACGGACTATGGCAGGCGTATCTACATCACGCTGGGACGAATTAGGAAAGGAAAAGGAGATCGGGCCGGAACCTGGGCCGCGGTTAAACTAAAAGAGCAGATTGACAGCGATACCGACTTCAATCAAAAGGTAGCCGAGGAAGGATGGTCATCAAGGTTAACCTATCAGGAGCGTAGGGAGGGACACTTTGTTCCTGCTTCAATAGGAGTGGCCGCTCACTATCAACGAAATCCCCAAGCATCAAACCTCCCTTCTTGGGATGGGCGGATCTCAAGCGGCAAATGCATGACTTCTTCATGTCAAAAGAAACCCGTGAACACGCCGTGGAGCAAATTCAGAAGCTGCAACAAGGAAGTCGGGCCGTTGAAGATTACATTATTGAATTCAAGGCCTTATTACCGTTGACAGGATGGAACGCTAGCGCCGCAAAGGATCATTTCCAGAAAGGGTTAAATCCAAACCTAGGATTTGAATTGATCCGAGTCGGGGACTTAGACGCAGAGGACACCTTGGAACGGATCATGGAAAGGGTCACGGAATTGGCACGTGCATACCGAAGGGCTCGAGACGCCTATGGTGATCGACAGAAGAAGACACCGTTCAAGGAGGATTACCAAAAACCTCAACCAGTGGCGCGAACGTACAAACCGGCTCAAGCGTCAACATCTACTCACGATTCCAACGCTATGGATGTGGATAAAGTCAAACGCGCACCAGGCGCATGTTATAATTGCGGAAAGAAGGGTCACTTTGCAAGGGAATGCAAGGAACCAAAGAAACACACGTGGGCCGAGAAAGGAAAAGGCCGTGTTAGGGAGATGAAGATCGAAGAGTTCACTGAGGAGCAGTGGAGAGAATGGGGAAAAGAAAAGGGTTTTGGCGACAGCCAGTAGGCACGCGCTCCGCACTGCTGGCTAATAGAGTTTCTGTACCGGACAATGATTCTTGTGTAAAAGTACCAGAATTATTATATGAATGTTCTCCCCTCATTCACCAGATACGAAACTTGAGTGTGAGCGTAAAAACAAATCGGTTGACTCCATGGACCCCTGAGTGGGTGTTAAGACGAATTTGGCAGGAAAACAATGAAACTGCAGTTCGTTGCTTAAGGGAATGGGTACCGACTAAACGAGTCAACGAGGTCAATGCCAAGTTGGTAAATGACCTCAATAAACTATCAGAACAGGAAGCACTGTGGAACCTGGCACAATTGCGTCAGCAGTTGGTACACGCAACAGGCAAGCAGGAAATAGATCTGCACTGTGTGTTAACAACCATGGACACGGGCGAAACAATTAATGTATTAGCATTAGTTGATTCAGGGTGTACTGGCTCCTGTATTAACGAGGAATTTGTGGAACGACACAAATTAAATAAACGACGGCTGATAAAGCCGTTACCAGTCTACAATGCGGATGGGTCCCGGAATTTAATGGGAAGCATTGAATACATGACACAATTCAAGCTGCGAATTGGGGATCATGAAGAAATAATTGAATGCAGCGTGGCGCGCTTAGGGAAAACGGACCTGTTCCTAGGACATGATTGGCTGAAACATCATAACCCAGCCATTGATTGGAAACGAAAAGAGGTTCGCTTCACAAGATGCCCAGGAACTTGTTGGACAGCATCCGAGGTGGAAGAACCCGAGGACGAGTCCGATTCAATGGAACAGTTACAGGAGGGTGAACGATTACTGGCCATTGACATTGGAGAACCAGAGCTACGACTACGCTCGGTAGCAACCAACATAGCGGCCAAAGAATCTGAAGCCGCTCAAAAGCGCACATTAGAGGAAGTAGTGCCCAAACACTACTTGGAACACCGAAAGGTCTTTGAGAAAGAGACCTTTGACGAACTACCACCACGACGGCCATGGGACCATGCCATCGAACTAATACCGGGATCGAAACCAGTGGATTGTAAGATTTATCCACTGAACCGGGATGAACAGGCACAGTTGGACGAATTCCTGAAGGAAAACTTGGAGTCAGGACGAATTCAACCGAGTAAATCTCCCATGGCGTCTCCCTTCTTCTTTGTAAAGAAAAAGGATGGTAAATTACGACCGGTACAAGACTACCGACGATTAAACGAGATGACGATCAAGAATCGCTATCCGTTACCACTTATCGGAGAACTAGTGGACAAGTTGTCTAAAGCCAAGATATTCTCTAAAATGGATATCCGTTGGGGATACAACAATGTTCGCATCAAACAAGGCGATGAGTGGAAGGCGGCGTTCAGAACGAATCGGGGGCTTTTCGAGCCATTAGTAATGTTTTTTGGATTAACCAATTCCCCGGCTACTTTCCAAACCATGATGAACGATATATTCCGGCAAGAAGTTGCGGAAGGATGGGTCGTCATTTACATGGACGATATTTTGGTGTTTTCATCTACACAGGACGAACACACCAAACATGTTAATCGGATACTGGCGAAGCTGGAAAACCACAAGCTATCCTTAAAGCCGGAAAAATGCTGGTTCGATCGACCAGAGATCGACTTCCTGGGATTAGTGATTAGCGAGGATTCAATCCGGATGGAGACCGGCAAAGTTAAAGCAATCGCGGAATGGCCAACACCTACCTGCAAACGAGAATTGCAGCAGTTCTTGGGTTTCGTAAACTTTTACCGACGCTTTGTGGAAGGATTTGCGGCAACAGCCAAGCCGTTGACAAAGTTGACAGGAAAGGATGACTGGCTGTGGACCGAATTACAGGACACCGCCTTTCAGGGACTGAAAGACCTTGTGGTGAGGGAGGTTG
The DNA here is from genome assembly GCA_020011035.1 of Amanita subjunquillea. Taxonomy (NCBI): domain Eukaryota; kingdom Fungi; phylum Basidiomycota; class Agaricomycetes; order Agaricales; family Amanitaceae; genus Amanita; species Amanita subjunquillea. Next base: position 212,010 of record JAEBUT010000058.1, read on the forward strand.
TACTCAAAATTCCCGATGACGAGGGTCAATTTCGCATCGAAGTGGATGCCTCGGATTTTGCAATTGGCGGAATTTTGTCACAGCAAGGAAAGGACGAATCTTGGAGACCGGTCGCGTTTATTTCAAAAGCCTTAAATGACGCCGAGCGAAGCTATGAGATCTACGACAAGGAAATGCTGGCGGTCATGCATGCATTCTATGAATGGTCGCATTACCTCAAAGGCGCAAAGGAGATCGTGGAAGTATTGACGGATCATCAGAACCTGACGTATTTCCGGAAACCGCAGAATCTCAATCGACGACAGGCGCGATGGGTCACGGACCTACAGGAGTACAATTTTGTCATCAAGCATCGCTCAGGGAAGTCCAATTCCAAGGCAGATATCTTATCACGACGAACAGACCATCATCCGGGAGGCCCGGATAACGAGGGTGTCATCCTGCTCAAAGATGACTTATTCATTAGAGTTTACGACGACGATAGGGCTATTGAGGATATTATTAAGGATATCCGGAAAATTCCAAATCGACAATGGGAAACGCAGGTGCGAAAAGGGCTGGACGAAAATAATAAGGACTTTAAGGTTGCAAACGGACTGGTCGAGTGGAAGGGTAGAATTTACGTACCTGCAAACATCCATACTCGCGAATCATTGTTGGCAATTTACCATTCATGGGGACACCCGGGAATAGATAAAACTGTCGAATTGGTGACTAGGGATTTTTGGTGGCCGCAAATGCGCAAGGATATTCAGAATTACATTGCTGGATGTGAAACCTGTCAAAAGGTTAAACCGGACAGACAGACTCGAGCAGCGCCATTGCATCCTAACGAGGTACCAGAAGCACCATGGGAGATCATCTCAATAGACTTGATTGGACCGCTCCCGGAGTCGAAAGGAAATGACATGATCCTGGTTATTGTGGACCGGTTCACAAAAAAATCGTATTTCCTACCCACCACCTCCACCATTACATCACAAGGAGTTGCCACGCTGTTTCGGGACAACGTATTCAGGGAACATGGATTGCCAAAAAAGGTCATCAGTGATCGGGACCGCAGTTTGTGTCCAAATTCATGGACGACCTTTATGGGATGTTGGGAATTAAGGCCAACCGCTCCACCGCATATCACCCACAGACGGACGGACAGACGGAACGTGTCAATCAGACGGTCAAGGAATTCCTCACAATGTTCGTAAATCATAGACAGGACAATTGGAGTGATTGGCTGGCTGTGGCGCAATTCTGCCACAATGATAGAGTACATTCGGCCACGGGATATTCCCCATTTTTCATGAATTACGGGCGACATCCGTACAAGGGTTTAAATCCGACTTACGTGCCAAAAGTGGTAGCAGTGGAGGACTTAGCGAAGCAGGTCGAAGGGATTCATGCCAATGCCACCGCAGCGCTTGAAAAAGCCGCTGAAACGATGAAGCGCAAATATGACGAGTCCAAGGCTCCCGCGCGACAATACCAAAAAGGGACAAAGTCTATTTGAGCACCGCAACCTCCGACTCTACGGTCACCAAAAAACTGGATGGTAAATTTGTGGGTCCCCTGGAGGTTGTTAAGAAAATCGGGCAGTCAGCGTACCAGTTGAAGATTCCAGCGTCCTGGAAAATCTACAACGTATTCAATGAAATTCACCTCAAACCGTACAAAGAACGGTTTTTCCTGGTCAGAAGGAGAAAGCGCTTCGCGCAAAGAAGCGCAGATGGTCGAGGAGTCAGTGATGACGAATACGAAGTGAGAAGTTATGGACAGCCGCGTCAGTGGGCGCGGCGGACGCTTAGAATACCTCGTCAAGTGGAAAAACTATCCAGTCGAGGAGTCAACTTGGGAACCGGCCGAAAAACTGGAAACGCAAGAAGGAAGTACGAAATTTCACAAGGCAAATCCTAGGCGCCCGGCGAATGGTCAATGTGCGCGATATAGCGCAAGCTTCCGAAGTGGCAGAACACACAGCGATCCCTATAGCAAAAGGCTATATGGTGGGAGGATGGCAAATTTGAGCGCGAATACCTCGAGAAGCTCAAACGAAATTGGCAGCGCTGGAAGGGCGACCGGCGGGACTATATGCCGAAGAAGACGCGCGGCATGAGTTCGTTAGGAACTCGAAATAATTTTTT
>JAEBUT010000058.1:214189-228607 GCA_020011035.1 Amanita subjunquillea
GATATCCACGTGGAACCTCTTGATGTTGTGGAAGAACTTGAAGCTCTAGATCAATATCTAGAGCTTGAGGGCGTTTCCACGCCCTCGAATTTACGTCGCGAGTAAACTCACGAAGGTGGCTGTGAATCGGTTGATTGGCCAACGGAACAATCCGCTTTCCAACTCCGAGAAGAAAAACGCGTCAAATAGATTCCCACGACAAATTTGCTCGCAAACATGGCAGAACAAATTACCAACCGCGACGAAACGAGGAGAGACAGCCAGCGCCACGAGCGCAGCTACTCTCCTCAAGAGAGAAACCCGAGCCGACAAGGCTCTAGACATCAGAGGAGATCGCCATCTCCTCACGACGAATATGACGCCGCGGCGGTCCTAACCCAGCTAGTTCCAGACTGGGTTATACACAATGAGACGCACCTGCCCCTGCACCCGAAACGGTGCGCGGACTGCGCGAACTTCTCAAGACATGTGGTGGAGACGAACCAAGGGGGGGCCTTCTCCCTCTTCCTGGATAAACAATTTCGCCACTGGCGAAAAGTCCTGCATAACGAAATGCGGGAAGAGCTAGACGTCGCGTACGACGACGGTCTAAGAAAAAACGAGAAGAGAATCTCCGAGCTCGAGGATGAGCTCGAAAATTACCGTCAGAGAGTGTCACAACTCTCTCAAGACAAGGAGGCGCTCGAAGGCAGGATCCATGAACTGTCTCGACCATCGAGGAGTGGAAACTCCTCCGGGCCAGCTCACGCTGGTGGGGAAGGGGCTCACCCAGGCGAGCATCGGAGCAAGAGGAGACGAGAAATCTCTCCTCTCAAAACCCGTCGCTCCCCCGCCCCTCACCGACAAAATTCCCCTCCCTCAATGCAAGTAGAGGAGGGTTTAACCCGCGCCCCTCCCTCGTCCAACGCAAACCGCCCGTCGTTTCCCGCCTCTCCCTCTCTGCCAAGGAAAGGGAAAAGGACCATGTACGACACGGACTCGGACTTCGATAGCGAGTACGAGGGAAGTGTCGGAGCTCTTTCTCTGTCGGGCGATGAGGAAGAGCTCGGGAAAGCGTCTAACATGTCAAGGCGCGAATTTGCCCAGGAGTCGCGATACGTAGAGGGGGAAGACTTGTCTTCTTCCTCTAGGATGGTGATAGACGAAGCGCCACTCGCCTCGAGAATCGAGGGCGCCTCGTCATTAAATAAGAAATATGAGCCTTCTGCAGGCTCCAGGAGGACGAGGGCAGGGCAATTCCCCCCGGGATACCCGAACCAATACCTAGAGGACCCAGCGTCCTTTAGATTGAACAAATTTTACAAGTTGGGGACGTTCGGGCATGTATGCTCAAGCAGCAAATCGTATTGGGACGGAGACGCCTCGTCTCTGTGGGCGAAAAGACCCACTGCCGGAAAGTGGTTCTGGCAAAACGGGAAACCCATGCAGATGGCAAGGGAGGCATCTAAGGTGCCTTTCGACCAAAGGTCCAACGCTCAGCGGTGGGCGGTCAAGGATGCCACGATGACCGGGCTCCTCCCGTTTAACGATCTGTCGGAAGAACCCGACGTCGAGGAAATCGCCAGAAGAAAAGGATTTCCTCCCGCTGTTTGGCGAGGAGCAGACAATCGTTTCAACGTCCAAGACGTTACGGTGTGGCTGTTCCTCTCGATGACGGAACCTCACCCAAGCGAGGGAACCACTGCTTGGTTCTGGTGGTTGGCTTGCCACCTCTTCGAGAGGTTGGGCCTCTTCAAAAGCGTCCTCTCTCGATTGGGCTTCAAAGAGGAAGGGTTAATCGGGTATGCTCCTACCCGATTTGTTCACAAGGGCGAGTACCAGCTCGACGATATAGTCACGCACTTCTACAAGTGCGGACTAACGAGCGGAGACTGCGATTCCCTCTTCAGGGATTTTGCCAGAAATCACATCGCCAGCGTCGAACGGCCGCTCGAGCCCGACTGGAGCATAGTCATCCCAGTCCCGAGGGTTTCAAGACCCTCCATGTCCCAAAGGAAGAAGCCGAAGGGGAGGAGAGGGAAACCTCTCGCAGATCGCCTCGAAGGAGGCAGAAATTTCGAACCGACGACTGGCCGTCCAGCCCTCCCTTATCACGAAGGACCCCCGGTGGGAGACGCTTTGCCCTACTCGACGCCAGCAAGCGACGAGCCACGCTCCAACCTGAGTGCGCAACTCGGCGGCATGGACGTCGAGGGCTCACCCATGGGCCCGGGCTGAACGATCAAGGCCGTCATCGTCACCTTCCCAAGGAGAGCTTGTCTCTCCTTTCTTTCAAATTTATAGATTGCACCTTCGGGGCAATCTAGTCGGGAGGGTGTAAGGGCTCTGACGTCTTCGCGGGAACCTTGCTCTCCTCGTCATCTTGTTGACTACTATCTCGATGCGCATAATCATATGCGCATCTTCGCAAAATGTATATATTTGTTTTTTGTTGCTTGTGCGCGCGACCTTATGTCGCGCTTTAAAATAATTAGGTAATCAGATTATTCTTAACTATAAACCTGTACGTGCGTTACATTGCCAATAAAATTGGTCCAGTGTAAGACGCACCGCGGGATTAAGTAAAGAAAGCCCAATAACCTTTACAGGAGAAGACAAGTACTGATCAGAGTAAAAATGTCTACTTCTCAAGTGCTAGAACATCAGAACATAAACAAAGAACCACCAACCATACTCCCAGACATTTACAGACACTGGGAATCAGTATTTGAGAAAACAGCATCAGAGCACTTTCCTTCCAGTCAATTATGGGACCATGCTATTGAGTTAAAGCAAGGATTTTTGCCAAAGTTAGCAAAATATACCCATTATTGTTGAAAGAACAATTGTTGCTTGATGAATGGATCGAAGAACAGCAAGGCAAGAAGTACATCAGACTGTCAAAATCTCCCCAAGCATCGCCATTTTTCTTTGTCTCAAAGAAAGAAAGTGGCATGCATGCTCAGACCATGTCAGGATTATTGTCATTTGAACAAATGGACAACCAAGAATGCATATCCTTTGCCCTTGATATCCAACTTAATGACAAAATTAGCTGGTGCCCAGTACTTTATTTACAAAATTAGATCTTTGATGGGGGCATAACAACATCCACATTAAAGGTGATGAATGGAAAGCTGCCTTTATCAATCACCAATTGAGGACTATATGAACCAACCATCATGTTCTTCAGGCTCTGTAATTCACCTTCAACATTTCAAACCACAATGAATGAATACTTTCAGGACATGATAAATGAGGGTTGGTTAGTGATTTACATGGATGATATTCTAATCTGCGCCAACACAAAGAAAGAATTAGAAGAATGTACAAAATGTGTAGTTGTTTGGTTACAAGAAAACAACCTATTCCTGAAGCTAGAAAAATGCAAATTTGGCATACAGGAAGTAATTTTTAGGCATGATCATCACACCAGGACATATACAAATGGATCCAGTTAAACTTGCTGGAATTGTGGATTGGCCTACACCCACTACTGTTAAACAAGTACAATCTTTCCTGGGCTTTGGGAACTTTTCTCACCAGTTCATTGGAACTTCACTACAATTGGGAAGGCTTCATTGTAGGCAGTGAGGGAGGGGTTGACATGCCAGTGGGTGCTGGCAAGGAAGGTGACAGTGAGGATGTAGGCAAGGATGATTGATGAAAGATAACATTGTAGATGAAGATAGCATGTTAGAGTTCTTTTATATTGGTATTGACTCAGGTCTTGGTGTCAGATGCTGGGAATTCAGTTCACCATGAATAGGTAGTCATCTGACAAGTTTTGATCCAATCTTTTGCTTATACAAGCATGGGATAGTTTGTCACTAAGGATGTAGAGTAGTTTGTTGTCAAGGAATGGGGATTCAGGAGTGTTTGTGTGTGTTGGAATCAGGGGAGTCTTGAAAACAACTTTTGAAGGGAACAAATTGAAGAGATATCAAGCTTTGAAGACATTGTCATTTGTTTTGCAGAATATCAATAACTTAGCCAATTGTCAATGGTAACAATAGCATTTGTTATTCGCCAAATTGAGTCATACATTTGATTTTCAATCAGGGTTGTCTAGACCAACTGATGGAATGCTTTGCTGATAGTGTTCCTTAGGGCATGTAGATGTTTGGGGTCCATATCCAATGGCATTGATATATTATTAGGATTGATTGAGTTCTGTCAGTAAAAGAACATCGTCCTTGAAAGGGATAAAAAAGGTATGGGTCCATGAAAAATACATGACAAAGTTTCCCACAGGGTTTTCTGTTGGTAGTGTAATGTGAGTGGGGGGTGGCATGTCATATATTTATGAGGTGAGCTTGTTTCAAGTAGGTGTGGTTGAAATACTGTGTCATGATGGTGTTCACAACTGTCTTCTCTTCTTATATTGTTGGAGGATTTCCACAGCATTGCTTAAGTTTCACTTGAGTTCCCAGGAGTTGTCATTCAGTCCACAACCCTTCCATTTCACTAGGTAATGATACCCTGTGCCACATCATTGGTGCGTGAGAATTGCTTCCACTTCGACTTCTTCTTGTCCATTTATGACATCAGGAGGTGGTTTCACATAATTCAGTCTATGTACATCTGTTTCCTTATAAGGCATGAGAAGTGAAGTGTGAAACACAGGGTGAATTTGCCATTGTTTCAGAAGTTTCAGTTTGTATGTCACTGGTTTATGAAGAGTCCTTCTTGTTTTGGTGCTAGTTTCCTTGATTTATCTGGAATGTGCAGGTTCCTGTTGTCAAGCCAGACTTTATCGCCTTTTTCAAGTTTAATTGACTTGTCTCTATTCTGAGCAGCAACCATTTGTTGAGCTAGTTCATGTGCTGCTAATGCCTCTTGTCTCACTTTCTGTAGCAGCTGTAAACAATCTTCTGCAGCAGGGGTGTTCATCCTGACTGAAGCTGGTGGAATTGCGATTGGATCAGTTCCATACATTAGTATCAGTTATTGTGTGCAAATTCTGCAATAGGAAGGAATGATTTCCATCTATGAGTGAGGTTTGTTTGTGCAAAACATCCAGGGATATATTTCTAGTTCCTGATTGACTCATTCTGTTTCTCCATCTGTCTGAGGGTGATAGGCAGTACTCATCCTGTGATCAATTCTTAATGCTTTACAGATTCCTTGGAAGACTTTTTGCTGTGAACTGGGGACCTTGATTGGAGATGAGGATATCAGGGAGTCCAAATCATTTGAAGATTTCAGAAATGTAGATGTCTGCTGTTCCCAAGGCATTGATAGTCTTTTTGCAACATGTGAAAATTACCCCCTTCATAATACAGTGCCAGAGGGAGCAAGTAGACTAGCCCCCCCTTCATCAAACACCCCAACTGGGAACCATTCACACCAAGCCTAGGTTGGGAGAATTAACAGTTCTGAACATCAATGCTTTTGACACACAAAAACACATCACCACTAGTGGCATATCAGAAGCAGTGGACAGGGATGGCAACCAGGTAACAAAATTCCACTGTTAAGATCAATGTCCTCAATGTAGTTTGTTCTAAGTCAACAGCAACAAGCAGAGTCTCAGTCTGCTCCCAGCCTACTGGACAAAGAGTTCTGATGCTAAGTCTGACAATGATGAAGGTCAAGAAGAGGGTGAGCATGATGATGAAGAAGAGAGTGCTCAAGACTGTTCAGAGTAATGAAGACAAGATTTGATTAAGTTGGAACTAAGGATATACAACAGTACATTAGAGTTTATATACTGCCAGAGAACAATGAAGATGAAAAAGGAAGAGAGGCTGTAACAACCTAAGAAAGGAAATGTGAAGGTAGTTACAAAAGGAGATGCTGTCCATGTGCAGTAGATATGAGTGATAAGATAGTAACTAGTTAAAAATAGGAATAGGAAGAAGACAAGACTACAGTAACATTACCCTCTTTGTATGTGAGAAGTCACCAACTTCTACCAACTTGAGGATGTCCATCCATGGTCTTGTTGAGATTCTAGCCACTTGACTATATTCTCCATGTCCCTTTTTGCCATTGCAGGGTCTTGATGGATTGCTGCAATTGTCATGCCTATTTAAGTGTGGCATCCCATTCACTGTAGGAGAGTGTGTGTGGATCAGTGGAGAGAGCTAAGGCAGTGAAGTAGTTGAGGGGTTCAGCAAATAGGTTGTACTGGAGGATGAGAGTGGCAAGGCTTTCACTGACATTGTTGAGAGCAGTGTTTTGAGGGTGGATGACAAGGGGGTGGGTGAGTGGAGTGGCAAGTTCTGTTGGGTGGATGTGGAGATCCTCATCCTTGTTAACAGTGGTGGTGGTGGTAGTGACGTAGACTTCAAGGGGGAAGTCTTCATTGTAAGCAGCAAGGGAGGTGTTGATGCACCAGTGGGCACTGGTGAGGAAGGTAATGGTGAGGATGTAGGCAAGGATGACAAAAGACAACATTGTAGACAAAAATTGTGTGTTAGAGTCCTGCTGAAATTGATTGTTTATTTTATAGTGGTATTGACTCAGGTCTTGGTGTCAGATGCTGGGAATTCAGTTTGTCATGAATAGGTAGTCGTCTGACAAGTTCTGATCCAATCTTTTACTTATACAAGCATGGGATAGTTTGTCACTAGGGATGTAGAGTAGTTTGTTGTCAAGGAATGGGGATTCAGGAGTGTTCATGTGTGTTGGAATCAGGGGAGTGTTGAAAACAACCTTTGAAGGGAACAAGTTGAAGAGATATCAAGCTTTGAAGACATTGTCATTCTCTTTTGCAGAATATTGATAACTTTGCCAATTGTCAATGGTAACAATAGCATTTGTTATTTGCCAAATTGAGTTGTACATTTGATTTTCAATCAGGGTTGTCCAGACCAATGGAACACTTCACTGATAGTGTTCCTTAGGGCATGTAGATGTTCAGGGTCCAGGATTGATTGAGTTCTGTCAGTAAAAGAATGTCATCCTTGAAAGGGATAAAAAAGGTACAGGTCCATGAAAAATACATGACAAAGTTTCCCACTAGGGCTTTCTGTTGGTAGCATAATGTGAGTGGGGGGCAGCATGTCATTTATTTATGAGGTGAGTTTGTTTCAAGTAGGTGTGGTTGAAATATTGTGTCATGATGGTGTTCACAGCTGTCTTCTCTTCTTATATTGTTGGAGGATTTCCGCAGCATTGCTTAAGTTTCACTCAGGTTCCCAGGAGTTATCATTTGGTCCATAACTGTTACGACTCTATGTATTTTTCTCTATTTTTCTATATTTTATCTGGAGGCCTACGGATGCAGGACGACATACCAATACACATAGGGGCTCAGAGGGATCCGTTATGGAAGGACCGGTTAGGTAAGCCATGGGTGGCTGTACAAAGGTCTAGGCATAGGGGTCTGGAGTAGTCTGGCTATGGAGGGGTCTAGATCCATTGCTGCGCGTGCATAGCCTCGGAGGCAGTGTAGTCTGTGTGCATGGACCATGGCCAAAGGTATATAAGGAGGGCGTATCCATAGGTAGGAGTCCTAAGACTCTAGATAGTTTGCTCTTACCCAACTTACTGGTCTACTGTGTCAAATACATTCTCTTCTCCTCCCTCTCTTTGTCTGAGACCTGTGGTTGTGTGGGACTAGTCCTAACATAATCTAGAGTCTTTTTCACCACACCTCTCGCCATTGTTAGCAACCACCCCGGGCATCTCTTGCTCGCTGTTGTGCATGCTCTCAACGAGTTCCTTCAAGTCTGCACGACTGACCTCAGTGCACATTACACCATGTGACCACTGAGCAGCTCTCAAGGATCACCATTGATGTCGACAGCAGATAGACTCCTTGATCGTCATCAGGGACTACTACTGAAAGGTTACTGGTGACAAAAGACATTCGGACGAGAATATCTCCATGTGATTGAAAGTGCGGGCAGGCACTGGTCAGCAGAATATACCGTTTGTCTCGGAAAAGCTCAGGAACAAGCAAAAGCAGTCCACTAGTGTGTCGTGTAGCAAGGAGAACAGTCTCGAGATACCAATTACATATCAGATCTAACGATCTGAGCACAAGGACACTCGAGTGAAGCCCCAGGCACCACGCTTTTGGGTCATTTGGTGGAATTAAATCCAAGAATTGAGTGCGGGTGCGTTATTGACCACATCAAAGAATATCTGCATTGGGAAGTGCGGATATAGAAGAAGAGTCAACAGCCTTTTTACTTAAAAGGTCTAAGGCAACAACAAGGGACACAGTCATGGCATCTCTTTTCAACTACATTATCCCCTGTGCTGCCCTCACTCTTGTGCAGGCCAGAAAACGATTCGGTATTGAATGGGCGCAGGAGTGCACAGAAGAAGTCACTCAGTCGGTCACAGTTATTATCAACAACAGACAATGCGACGCCCACGTTCGGGCATTTTACCAATGGTGCAAGGTGCAACACCGGGAGCGACGTCTCCAACAACAATGATACAAGTTCCAGCTGTGGCAGCAGGAACAAGAATCCCTCTGCATTCAGGAGGAAGCCTGGGAAGAGTTACTCAGGCAATGCCAGAACAAGCACCGGTATCAGAAACGGGTAGAGCAAGAGCTCGCCCAAATGGAAAAGGACAGGCAGACCCTGGAGGGGCTGCTACACAATATGGAATATCATCACACTGTGACATAATGGCTTGGTCTTGTCAGCCAAGGAGCGTTAATGCACACCAAGAACAGGAATATCAAAACCTGTAGCTACAACAGAGTGACTGCAGAGATAGCAAACCAGGAACGGCTGGATGGGAAACAACCCGACCCGTACATGAAGGCACACCTGAAAAGGAAAGACATGCCTACATGGTACAACACGCCATATCTGGTATCGCCGCTCATAATGAAAAATGACCTGGGCACGTCACCCCTGTTGGGACTTGCAGACTTCCTCAAACAGATAGAGGAAGATATCACATACACGGAGGACTGGGTTAACACCCTGGTTCGTCCAAAATTACCAAGCACGCCCATCATGGATATCCACGAGGAGCAACCCTGGTGAAGGAGCGGGTACTGCTATATGTACCTGTTCAAGAAAGAATTCTACCACACGTTTGATTGGCCCGCTTGGCCAACAGTAACACAAATCCTATCCTGGGAACCGGAGATGCGTGATGAGACTGTCAAATTCGGTCTCCAGGATCATCACAAAGCTGACATGTTTCATGTCATCGAAAAAGCTGCACTGCGCCCACATGAAGACGAGTCCTATACTTGGAAGGACATGAAACTCATGGAAGGCCGCAGCAAGTACAACAAGTTCGCCCAATTTGGTGGACAAAAAGAATCCAAGAAAGGGAAGGCACGAGCCTCCACAATACAGTCCTGGGTGGCAGGGCAATCTTTGGTGGCACGCTCAACATCAGTGCCCATGTCATACGCCCAAGCGGTAACTACCAAATCTGGACCTAGCAAGTCGCTAACCAGAACTGCAGGGGCAGACACCAACTGGTTCAATGGAACCATCCCATGCACGGAGGATTGGCTATCTGCAGATACTGAACCCAAACAAGGGTTCAATGAGGAAAAACAAAGAATGATCAACAACTGGAAGCGGGAGGTCGAAAAGGAGACAGCAATCCCTTACCTGTACCCACGTCCTGCTCATACTAAGCATGTATTACACCCAGACGTACCCAGATACTGCTACTTGATTCTAATTAAGAATCAATTTTGGGACATGTATGAATGGCTGGTATTTCCTCAGATCCAAGAGATCAACTCGTGGGACCATAACCTTCGCAACATCCATGGTCGTGTAAACATCCAACAAACATATGGATACAATGACTGTTACCATATCGAGCGAGTACCCAAAGGACCTAGAGGATGGGACATGATTGCATTGTTAGTACAGTCCGGACATGATCATAAGCACATGGGTGCTATTGAATGGGATGCAGGATCAGATCGCTACTTAAAGAGGCCATGAATCGCAATGTTGCATAACCGTATTCCTGGTTATTGCTACCTTATCCTAATTAAGCCAAGGTACTGGGATGCTTTCAACTGGCCCGCATTTCCAACTGTTGACAAAATCCTGTCATGGCAACCGGCGTACCAGGAAAGCACAGCCATTATTGAGTCAACAATAATGCCAGAACTGGAGCGGATTCATGTGTCTGCTAAGTCACATGGAATGCATGGCTGGGAAGAAATGTATTGGCTGCGAGGCAATGGATTCGGCAACTATACAGTAGGCGCAACAAGGGGCAATAACCTGACACAATTCCTGGGTCGAGAGATTCAACAAATTAGACTTAACCTTCCTGGAAATTACCCTAATTGGAGATTCCAGCAACAAGTCCAAATGGTAGCCAAGATCTTCGATCGTGTAACACCTGCTATCCCCGGATATTGTTATCTGGCCCTGTTCAGGGAAGAATTATGGAACAAATATGAATGGCTGGCCTTTCCATCCATACATACCATAAATCAATTTCCACCAGAATACAGATCGAACCAGCTTGTTAAATTTAAGGTGGTAAGATACAATAAATGGGTTGGGTTCCACGTATGAACAAGCCTCAATGGAACAAACGGATGGCCAATGATCCAGGCAATCGTAGATGGAGATCTCGGTCATGTTGAAATAGGATTTGGCTGGTCAGACACAATGACTGTGTACTTGCACTCAGCAATCAACCAGTATAATTACTATTTCGGTCCAAATGCTCATCCAAGACTGGAACCATTATCCGTAGCAGGAGGCGCAATGCCACAACAGGTAACTGAGCGAGAAGGGGAAATTCAAGAATGGAACATGGGTACCACTCAGATGGTGGCACATATGGGAAATCTGATACAGCAGGCCGTAACTGATATCAGAACAGTCGCCCCCCTCCACCTAGTAGATCATTGGTCAAATTGGAATTACCAGATCATTTCGAGGGAGACGCTGTTACGGACGATGCCCTCGTCGTGATTCGTTCTAAGTCAACAGCAACAAGCAGAGTCTCGGTCCGCTCCCAGCCACTGGACAAAGGTTTAGACGCTAAGTCAAACAATGACGAAGGTCTTGAGAACGATGAGAGAGAAGAGCGTTCAAGTTGATCGTTGTTGAGAGCAAAACTCGTCTAAGTTGGAACTAGAGTTTCTCTACAGTACATGGGGTTTATATACGATAAAAGAACAAGGGAGACTATAAGAGGAATGAAATGATTACTACCTGAGAAAGGAAATGTGAAGGTAGCTGCGAAAGGAGATAGCGTCCAAGCTGTACAACGCGCAGTTAAAGGGAAATGATGGATATGAAACAGTCCGCTGAGACAGGAGAGTGAAACAAGGGAAACTGTAACATTACCCCCCTTCGTATGCGAGAAGTCACCAACTTCTACCATGCAGATGTCCAAGCGCGATCCTGCCGTGACTCGAGCCAGGTGACGACGTTGCCCAGGTCTGCTGCCGCCGTTTCAGCTCGCCATTGGAGACTTCGAACTGCGAGCTGCAGTTGTTTTGCTTGTGCCAATGCTGAGTCTCTCTCTTCGAGAGTAAGAGAGTGAGGGTCGGTAGTGATAGTGAGCCCTGTGACAAAGTCCAATGGTTCGGCAAACTTGTTGTAGAGGACGAGTATCTCGGCGAGGCGGTTGCTGACATTCTGGAGCATTACGTTTCGAGGGCGGACAACGATGGGGGGTGTGGTGATGGCGGCGGTAGGTTCTACAAGTTCTGCAGGGTGTTCATGCAGTTCAGGGAGGTCGGCGAAATTGAAGTCGTCGATGGTGACGGTGGTCTCGACGAAGACCTCGAGGGGGGAAGTCATGGGCGGCGGCAATGAAGGGTGATAGAATATTAACTGGTTCAATATAATAATGGCCACATGCGGTGACCAACAAGGCGAAGGCGAGGGCGACAAAATAGGCGATGGTGATGAAGAAAGACATTGTGTAAATGTATGGGATTAAGGATCTAGCGCGGCCAAGGCATCCTTTTATGCTCAATTGAAGACTTCATCATCCCAGCTGACAGTTCGGAGTTCTCCATCCGGGGCCCGATAAGTGAATGTGGATGCTCTGATGCTGGGAACATATTCGAGTTCTTTGTCAGATTCTTCTGATTCGCTTAGTTCGTTCCTGGTAGTGATGGAGATTTCATTCTCAGGGTTTGTGTCAGGTTCAGGAGCGACAGCAATACTTTCTGGGGAATTGGGTAAGTAGGTCCACCCGTACTGTCAAATGCGTCTAAGAAATTGAGGCTTTCGAGTACTCTATTGAGGTTTGAGATTGTGTCTGGGAGTCGTCGCATAGTGACCCATCTGCAGATTTCCATTTCTTTGCTGGCGTTGCTTAGTCGTTCTGCAAAATCAAATAGTACAGGGTCCTCTCGGTGGAGGGCTGCTTTGGTGTATACATCATTGGTGTGGTTTAAAGGCCTGTTAGGCGACGGGAGATAGGGTGACATTGTGTCTGGATAGTATGGTAATTCTTCTGGATCGAATGTAAGATCCATATATTTCGGAAGGTAGTGTAATCAAGCATTGAATGGGATTTCAACATGTCCTTGTGGGTGCGTCACATGTCCGTTAAAAAGTCTGGGAGTCTTGTAGGCAACTAATCGGGTTGCTAGGGTTCGAATAAAATTGACTAATCGAGGTGGTTCTAAAGGGTTGATTGTAGGATGAGGAATGGGAAACGTAATGATTCGTCCTTTGAAGCTTTCGTATGGTTTCGGAGAGTATTGTCCTCGAGTGGAGCAATATCTCTTGGTGTATCGGATGTTTTGTTTGAGAGTTTGGCGGTTGCGATAGCGAGACATGGGGTTTTACAAGTGTTGTCTGAGTTTATATGTTTTTAACACGTCCGCAGCATTGCTTAGATTGCGCTCGGGTTCCCAGGAGTTGTCATTCAGGCCGTATCCCTTCCATTTAACCAGATATTGATATCCTGCTCCGCGTTTTCGATGTGTGAGAATCGCTTCCACCTCAAACTCTTCTTGTCCGTTTACGAGATCAGGGGGTGGAGTAGTATAATTCGGTCCATGTGTTTCAGTTTCTCTATATGGCATAAGGAGTGACGTGTGAAAGACTGGGTGAATGCGCCATTGTTTCGGTAACTTGAGCCTATACGTTACTGGTCCTAGGACTTGTTCAACTACAAAGGGTCCTTCTCGTTTGGGCGCCAGTTTCCTAGATTGATATGGTATATTGAGGTTTCTATTTTCGAGCCATACTTTATCTCCTTGTACAAATTTGATTGCTTTGTCCCTGACTCATCGTGCAACCATCTGTCTTGCTAGTTCGTGTGCAGCTAGTGCTTCTTCTCTAGCTTTTCGTAGTAGCTGTAGGCGTTCCTCAGCAGCAGGTGTTGTCATTTTTTGCACAGCGGTTGGTAATGCAACGGGACTTGTTCCGTACATGAGTTGAAATGGGGAGGCTCTAACTGAGTCATGGTGTCGATTGTTATGAGCGAATTCGGCGATTGGAAGTAGTTGTTTCCATCTATGGGGTTCGTTTGCGCAAAATATTCGAAGGTATACTTCTAGTTCTTGATTAATGCGTTCTGTTTCTCCGTCGGTCTGTGGATGATAGGCTGTGCTCATTCTGTGATCGATCCCTAGCGTCTTTCTGATTTCCTGGAAGACTTTAGCTGAAAATTGTGGTCCTCGATCCGAGATGAGTATATCAGGTAGTCCAAAGCGTTTGAATATTTCTGAAATGTAAAGATCGGCTGTTCCTAATGCGTCGATGGTTTTCTTGCAAGGAGTAAGGATTACCCCCTTCGTAAGACCATGGTCCACCGTGACCAGAATCGAATCATACTCGTCTGCGATAGGAAGATCTGTAATGAAATCTAGTGTGACTTGCTGAAATGGGCGAGTCGCTTTGGATCCAATGGGTAGAAGAGCCGGAGTGTTCGGATGAGTATTTACTTTCATCTGCTGGCAGGTCGCGCAACCAGTAATCCATTCTTTGACATGTTTATACATTCCTGGCCACCAGTAGTCGCGTTGGAGAAGTTCCAGAGTTTTCATGCGTCCTGGGTGTCCAGAGGTGAGCGATTCATGGACTGTCTTGACGATCTGCGTCCTGAGTGTTCTGTTATCCGGGATGTATGCTCTATCAATGTATCAAATGATTCCATCAACAAACGCCCAGTCCTGGAGTTTGGATTTAATCGGTGGAGCTCGTTGAGTTTCAATTACTTCAATAATTGTTCGTCCAAAGCTGTCGAGTGACGTAGCATTCCTAATTTCTTGGGCAAGGTCTGTGGTGATGAGACGAATGAACTTGTTGTCTGGTAACATCATCACATCGTCTTGAGCATCCTCGCCCTTCATGTGATCAGGTTGGCGAGAAAGGGCATCTGCTTCAAACATTTTGGTGCCAGGTACATGTTTGATTTTCAAGTCAAATTCCAAGAGCATCATGGACCATCGTGCTTGTTGAGGAGTTAATCGCTGAGGTGACCGATAGAATAGCAGATTTTTATGATCACAGTGAATCACTATGGAATGTGGCGATCCATGAAGTAGATGTCGCCATG
>JAEBUT010000058.1:228617-273251 GCA_020011035.1 Amanita subjunquillea
CATTTTCACAAAAGCCTCAAAGCTGCTGGGCACGGAGTGTATTAGGCTGGACGCTATGCGGACGGGGGTCCGGGTATCATAGTGCAACGCGGGGGGTTTCAGATTTCCTTTCTCAGGTAACATCTATCGGTTGAATTTGTGTGCCCGGCGTTTATGTTATCTTGGTTCCGTGCAATCGTGTATAAACCCTGGGGTTAAACTGGGGTAGTAGGTGTAACGCCAGGTCCAGACGGAGACGGAGGGGTTTTTGCTCTCAACAGTGCGTAGTATGACCTCGAAGGCAACAGGAGGCGTGTTCCTTCTCAACGTTCCTCGGAAGACGCTTGGTGTCATCGTGTTGGACTTAGCGGTCTGGAAATGTCTTTGTCCAGTGGCTGGCTGGGAGCGGACCGAGACTCTGCTTGTCACTGTTGACTTAGAACGAACCACGACGAGGGCATCGTCCGTAACAGGCAGACCCTGGAGGGGCTGCTCAACGATATGGATCCCGAATCGGAGATCCGCCAATGTTTGTTTGACACACCGTCAAACATCCGGCTCTTATTGATGGGCCGGAACATCATCACCTTATGACACAATGGCTTGGTTCTGTCGGCAAAGGAAAGAAATCGGCTGATGCACGCCGAGAACGGGAACATTAAAACCCGTAGCTACAACCGGGCAACGGCAGAAATCGTCAACCAGGAACAATTGGATGGGAAACGACCCGATCCATACATGAGGGCATGCCTGAAACGAAAGGACATGCCCACACGGTATAACACGCCGTTCCTAGTATCACCGCTCGTCATGAAGAACGACCCTGGCACCACACCCCTGCTGGGACTCGCTGACTTCCTCAAACTCGTTGGGGAGGATCTTACATACACGGACGACTGGGTCAAAACATTGACTCAGCCCAAATTACCAAGTGCGCCCGTCATGGATATCCACGAGGAGAAACCCTGGCAAAGGAGCGGGTACTGTTACATGTACCTGTTCAAACAAGAATTCTATGACAAGTTCGATTGGCCAGCCTGGCCAACCATAACTCAAATCCTGTCCTGGGAACCGGAAATGCGCAATGAGACCATCAAATTCGGTCTCCAGGACCACCACGAAAATGACATGTTTCATGTCGTCGAGAAAGCCGCGTTGCACCCCCACGAAGACGAGTCCTACACATGGAAGGACATGAAACTAATGGAGGGACGCAGTAAATACAATAAGTTCGCCCGTTTTGGCGGACAAAAGGAGTCCAAGAAGGGGAAGGCACGAGCCTCCACCATTTCGTCCTGGGTCGCAGGACAACCATCAATGGTGCGCTCGACGTCAGCGCCCATGTCTTATGCCCAAGCAGTAACTATCAAATCTGGACCTAGCAAGTTGCTAACCAGAACCGCAGGGGCAGACGCCAACTGGTACAACGGTACAATCCCTTGTGCAGCGGATTGGGAATCTGCGGATCCTGAACCCAAACAGGGGTTCAACGAGGAAAAAGCACGGACCATTAACAATTGGAAGCGGGAAGTCGAGAAGGAAATAGCAATCCCTTACCCATACCCGCGCCCAGCGCATACAAAGCACGCGTTACATCCAGATGTACCTGGATATTGTTACTTGATTCTAATAAAAAATCAATTCTGGGATATGTACGAATGGCCGGCGTTTCCACAGATTCAGGAAATTAATTCATGGGACTACAACCTTCGCAATACCCACGGTCGTGTGAATATCCGACGCACTTATGGATATAATGACTGCTACCATATCGAGCGTGTACCAAAGGGACCTAAGGGTTGGGACATGATTGCATCACTAGTACGGTCCGGAAATGATCGCAAACACATAGGCGCTATTAACTGGGATGCAGGAGCGGACCAATATCTGAAACGGCCCTGAACCGCCATGTTACATAACCGTATCCCCGGGTTATTGTTACTTGATCCTCATTAAGCACAGGTACTGGGATGCATTCAATTGGCCTGCATTCCCCCACCGTCGACAAAATCTTGTCGTGGCAACCAGCATATCGGGAAAGCACAGCCATTATTGAGTCCACAATAATGACAGAACTCGAGCGCATTCATGTATCCGCTCGGGAACATGGTATGCATGGCTGGGAAGAAATGTACCGGTTGCAAGGCAACGGGTTTGGACAGTACACCGTGGGCGCATCCAGGAATGACAACCTGACACGGTTCCTGAGTCGAGAAATCCGTCGGATTAGATTCAACCTTCCTGGGAATCACCCAAACAGGCGGTTCCAACAACAAGTGCAAACGGTAGTTAAGATCTTCGATCGCGTAACACCTGCGATACCTGGATACTGCTATCTAGCCCTGTTCAAAGAGGAGCTTTGGAATCGGTTTGAATGGCCCGCATTCCCTACTGCGCACTGGATAAACCAAGTTGATCCGCAGTACCGCTCGAACCAACCCGTTAAATTTAAAGTAGTTCGACAAAACAAATGGGTTGGGTTTCATGTACAGGCGAGTTTCAATGGTACCAGTGGTTGGCCAATGATTCAGGCCATCGTAGACGGCGATCTCGGACATGTGGAGATTGGGTTTGGCTGGACCAATACAATGACAGCATATTTGCATGCGGCGATTAATCAATACAATTATTATTTCGGTCCAAACGCTAATCCAAGGCCGGAACCATTAACTGTAGCAGGTGGAGCGACTCCACAGCAAGTAGCAGAGCGGGATGAAGCCATTCAAGAATGGACCGAGGGGACCACCCAAATGGCAGCACACATGGGAAACTTGGTGCAACAGGCGGTCACTGAATACCAAAACACCCGACCTCCTCTGCCTAGTAGATCATTGGTGAAACTAGAATTACCAGACCACTACGAAGGTGATCCGGCGCAAGTGGATGCATGGTGCCAAGCCATGGATGTATACTTTGAACTGGCGCACGAGAATGATTACGGTCGACGAATTTACATCACCCTTGGACGAATCAGGAAAGGCAAAGGCGATCGAGCAGGAACATGGGCGGCGGTGAAATTAAAGGAGCAAATCGACAGCGACACCGACTTTAATCAAAAAGTCGCTGAAGAAGGCTGGCCGGGTAACCTGTCCTATCAACAATGCCGAGAAGGACACTTTGTTCCTGCCACAATAGGGGTTGCCGCGCATTATCAACGCAACCCTCAAACCCTGAAACCTCCATTTTTGGGATGGGCGGATCTAAAACGGCAAATGCATGACTTCTTCATGTCAAAAGAAACTCGCGAGCATGCTGTCGAGCAAATTCAGAAGCTGCAGCAAGGAAGTCGCGCCGTTGAGGACTACATCATTGAGTTCAAAGCATTGTTACCTTTGACCGGATGGAATGCCAGTGCGGCAAAGGACCATTTCCAAAAGGGATTAAATCCCAACTTAGGGTTCGAATTAATCCGAGTCGGGGATTTAGACGCAGGTGATACCCTGGAACGGATCATGGAAAGGGTCACGGAGTTGGCATGCGCATACCGAAGAGCACGGGACGCGTATGGCGACAGACAGAAAAAGACACCATTTAAGGAGGATTATCAAAAACCTCAGCCCACATCGCGAACCTATAAACCGGCTCAGGCGTCAACATCTACTCATGATTCCAATGCAATGGATGTGGACAAAGTTAAACGTGCACCGGGTGCATGTTATAACTGCGGAAAGAAGGGCCACTTTGCAAGAGAATGCAAAGAACCCAAGAAACATACATGGGCCGAAAAAGGAAAAGGCCGTGTTAGGGAGATAAAAATCGAAGAGCTCACAGAGGAGCAATGGAAGGAATGGGGCAAGGAGAAGGGTTTTGGCAACAGCCAGTAGGCACGCGCTCAGCGCTGCTGGCTAATAGAGTTTCTGTATCGGACAATGATTCCTGTGTACAATTACCAGAATTATTATATGAATGTTCTCCTCTCATTCACCGGATACGAAACTTAAATGTGAGCGTAAAAACGAATCGGTTGACCCCATGGACCCCTGAATGGGTGTTAAGACGAATCTGGCAGGAAGATAACGAAACTGCAGTTCGTTGCCTAAAGGAATGGGTACCGACCAAACAAGTCAATGAGGTCAATACCAAGTTGGTAAATGATCTCAATAAATTATCGGAACAGGAAGCGTTGTGGAATCTAGCACAACTGCGGCAGCAGTTGGTTCACGCAACTGGCAAGCAGGAGATTGATTTGCACTGTGTACTTACAACAATGGACACAGGTGAAACAATCAACGTACTAGCACTAGTTGATTCAGGATGCACCGGCTCTTGTGTAAATGAGGAATTTGTGGAACGACACAAATTAAATAAACGACGGCTGATAAAGCCGTTACCAGTCTACAATGCGGATGGGTCCCGAAACTCAATGGGAAGCATTGAATACATGACACAATTTAAGCTGCGAATTGGGGATCATGAAGAAATAATTGAATGCAGTGTGGCGCGTTTAGGAAAAACGGATTTGTTCTTAGGTCATGATTGGTTAAAGCATCATAACCCAGCCATTGACTGGAAGCGAAAAGAAGTACGGTTCACGCGATGTCCAGGTACTTGTTGGACTGCGTCACAAGTAGAAGAGCCGGAAGATGAGTCGGACCCATTGGAGCAATTGGAAGAGGGTGAACAGTTATTGGCCATTGATATTGGGGAACCAGAGCTACGACTACAATCGGTAGCAACCAATATAGCTGCCAAGGAATCAGAAGCCGCTCAGAAGCGCACGTTAGAGGAAGTAGTACCAAAACACTACTTAGGACACCAAAAGGTCTTTGAAAAAGAGACCTTTGATGAGCTACCACCACGACAGCCATGGGACCACGCCATCGAACTAATACCAGGATCTAAACCAGTGGATTGCAAGATTTATCCACTTAACCGGGATGAACAGGCACAGCTGGATGAGTTCCTGAAGGAAAACTTGGAGTCGGGACGGATCCAACCCAGTAAATCTCCCATGGCTTCACCCTTCTTCTTCGTAAAAAAGAAGGATGGAAAATTACGACCAGTACAGGATTACCGACGACTAAATGAAATGACAGTAAAGAATCGCTATCCCTTACCACTCATTGGCGAATTGGTGGACAAGTTGTCCAAGGCGAAAATATTCTCCAAGATGGATATTCGTTGGGGCTACAACAATGTTCGTATCAAACAGGGTGATGAGTGGAAAGCGGCATTTAGAACTAACAGGGGCCTGTTCGAGCCGCTAGTCATGTTCTTTGGTTTAACAAACTCCCCGGCGACCTTTCAAACAATGATGAATGATATATTCCGGCAGGAAGTTGCTGAAGGATGGGTCGTCATTTACATGGATGATATTTTGGTGTTTTCATCTACACAGGAGGAACACACCAAACATGTTAATCGAATACTGGCAAAGCTGGAAAACCACAAGTTATCCTTAAAACCGGAAAAGTGCTGGTTCGATCGGCCGGAAATTGATTTTTTGGGACTTGTAATTAGCGAAGATTCTATTCGGATGGAAAAGGGCAAGGTACAGGCAATTGCGGAATGGCCAACGCCTACTTGTAAACGGGAGTTACAGCAGTTTTTGGGTTTCGTAAACTTTTACCAGTGTTTCGTGGAAGGATTTGCGTCAATGGCTAAGCCGCTGACCAAGTTGACCGGAAAGGATGACTGGCTCTGGACTGAATTGCAAGACACCGCCTTTCAGGGACTGAAAGACCTTGTGGTGAGGGAGGTTGTACTCAAAATTCCCGATGATGAGGGTCAGTTCCGCGTCGAAGTAGATGCATCAGATTTTGCAATTGGCGGAATTTTGTCACAGCAAGGAAAGGATCAATCCTGGCGACCGGTAGCCTTTATTTCAAAAGCCTTGAATGATGCTGAGCGGAATTACGAAATCTATGATAAAGAAATGCTTGCGGTAATGCACGCCTTTTACGAGTGGTCGCACTACCTTAAGGGTGCCAAAGAGATTGTGGAAGTATTAACGGATCATCAAAACCTGACATACTTCCGAAAACCGCAAAATCTCAATCAATGACAAGCGCGATGGGTCACGGATCTGCAGGAGTACAGCTTTGTCATTAAGCATCGATCAGGGAAATCCAATTCCAAGGCAGACATTCTGTCTCGGCGGACAGATCATCACCCGGGAGGCCCAGATAACGAAGGAGTCATCCTGCTCAAAGATGATCTGTTTATCCGAGTATACGATGATGATAGGGCAATTGAAGATATCATTAAGGATATCCGGAAAATCCCTAATCGGCAGTGGGAAACGCAAGTACGAAAAGGTCTCGAGGAAGACAAAGAAGAATTTAAGGTCATTATTGGACTGGTGGAATGGAAAGGCAGGATATACGTACCTGCAAACATACATACACGCGAAGCGCTCCTGGCAATTTACCACTCCTGGGGACATCCAGGAATAGACAAAACGGTCGAACTAGTGACTAGGGACTTTTGGTGGCCACAAATGCGAAAAGACATTCAGAATTATATTACTGGATGTGAAACCTGTCAAAAGGTTAAACCGGACAGACAGACTAGAGCGGCACCACTCCATCCTAATGAGGTACCGGAGGCGCCTTGGGAAATCATATCAATGGATTTAATAGGACCACTTCCAGAATCGAAAGGAAATGACATGATTCTGGTAATTGTAGACCGTTTTACCAAGAAGTCATATTTCCTACCCACGACATCCACTGTCACTTCGCAAGGGATTGCCACACTTTTCCGGGATAACGTATTCAGAGAACACGGGTTGCCAAAGAAAGTCATTAGCGATAGGGGTCCACAATTCGTCTCCAAATTCATGGACGACCTTTACGGAATGCTGGGAATTAAGGCCAATCGCTCAACCGCATACCACCCGCAGACAGACGGACAGACAGAGCGCGTAAATCAGACGGTCAAGGAATTCCTCACAATGTTCGTCAATCATAGACAGAACAATTGGAGCGACTGGTTAGCTGTAGCACAATTTTGTCATAACGACCGAGTGCACTCGGCTATGGGATATTCACCGTTCTTTATGAACTACGGGCGCCATCCGTATAAGGGGTTAAATCCGACTTACGTGCCTAAGGCGGTTGCGGTCGAGGACTTAGCAAAACAAGTCGAAGGGATCCACGCGAACGCGACTGCTGCTTTGGAGAAAGCCGCAGAAACAATGAAGCGCAAATATGACGAATCTAAGGCTCCAGCGCGCCAGTATAAGCCCGGCGATAAAGTCTATCTGAGCACCGCAAATCTTCCTACGTTGCGGGTCACCAAGAAATTGGATGGCAAGTTTGTAGGACCTTTGGAGGTCGTAAAGAAAATAGGGCAATCTGCATACCAGTTGAAAATTCCAGCATCCTGGAAGATTTATAATGTATTCAACGAAATCCACCTGAAACCATATAAGGAACCGGTATTTCCTAGTCAGAAGGAAAAAGCGGCATCGCGCAAAGAAGCGCAAATGGTGGAAGAGTCACAAGAGGACGAATACGAAGTAGAAGAAGTCATGGATAGCCGCGTCAGTGGGCGTGGCGGTGGACGATTGGAATACCTCGTCAAGTGGAAAAATTATCCAGTCGAGGAATCAACTTGGGAACCAGCGGAAAATTTAGACAACGCCAAAAAGGAAGTCCAAAAATTCCACAAGGTGAATCCTAGTGCACCCCGTCGGATGGTTAATGTACGCGACATAAGCGCGAGTTTCCGGAAGTGGCAGAACCACACGGCAATCCCTATAGCGAAACGGCTGTATGGGTGGGAGGATGGCAAGTTTGAGCATGAATACCTAGAAAAGCTCAAACGAAACTGGCAGCGTTGGAAAGGCAATCGGCGCGACATATATGCCGAAGAAGACGTGTGGCATGAGTTCGTTAGGAACTCAAAATGATTTTTACGACACGCGTGGCTTCCCGGGACGTGAAGCCTTAAGGGGGGGGTCATGTTATGATACTGGACATTTTCTCCTATTTTCTATTATTTTTCTATATTTTATCTGGAGGCCTACGGACGCTGGACGCGATACCAATACTCATAGGGGCTTTGGGGGATCCGTTATGGAAGGACCGGTTAGGTAAGCCATGGGTGGCTGTACGAAGGTCTAGGCATAGGGGTCCGGGCGAGTCTGGCTATGGAGGGGTCTGGAACGTTGCTGCGCGTACACAGCCTTGGAGGCAGTGTAGTCTGTGCGCACAGACCAGGACCAAAGGTATATAAGGAGGGCGTATCCGTAGGTAGGAGTCCTAAGACTCTAGATAGTTTGCTCTTACCCAGCTTACTGGTCTATTGTGTCAATAAACTCTTTCTCTCTCCCTCTCTCGTTGAGACCTGTGGTTGTGTGGGATTCGTCCTAACATTTGCCTTGTTGGTCACTGCATGTGGCCATTATTATATTGAACCCATCGACCTCCTCTCGCCCTTCGCCGCTGCCACTCATGATTTCCCCCTCGAAGTTTTCGTCGAGACCACGGTCACCATCGACGACTTCGACTTTGCCGACCTTCCCGAACTGCACGAACACCCTGCAGAACTCGTAGAACCCGCCACCGCCGCCACCACAAACCCCATTGTCGTCCGCCCTCGCAATGCAATGCTCCAGAATGTCAGCGACCGCCTCGCCAAAATACTCGTTCTCTACAACCAGTTCGCCGAACCACTGGACTTTGTCACGGGGCTCACCATCACCACCGACCCGCACTCTCTTACTCTTGAAGAGAGAGATTCAGCGCTGGCACAAGCAAAACAACTGCAACTAGCAGTTCGGAGTCTCCAATGGCGAGCTGAAACGGCAGCAGCGGACTTAGGCAATGTCGTCACTTGGCTCGAGTCACGGCAGGATCACGCTTGGACATCTGCATGGTAGAAGTCGGTGACTTCTCGCATATGAAGGGGGTAATGTTACAGTTTCCCTTCGTTTCGTCCTACTTTTTCAGCGAACTGTTTCATATCCATCACTTTCCCTTACCTGCGCACTGTACAGCTTGGACGCTATCTCCTTTCGTAGCTACCTTCACATTTCCTTTCTCAGGTAGTTATCATTTCATTCCTCTTATAGTTTCCTTTGTTCTCTTATCATATATAAACCCCATGTACTATAGAGTAACTCTAGTTCCAACTTAGACAAGTTTTGCTCTCAACATCGATTGACTTCAACGCTCTCTTCTTTCGTCACTCCTCAGACCTTCGTCATCATTTGACTTAGCGTCCAGACTCTTTGTCCAGTGGCTGGGAGCGGACCAAGACTCTGCTTGTCACTGTTGACTTAGAACGAACAACGACGAGGGCATCGTCCGTAACATTCTGTGCTTCTATAACGTACAACACGTAGGGTATCTGAGGATTGCTGCAACAAGTTTTCATCTGGGTCTGAATAGACTGAGACCATTGCCAAGCTACAGTCTTGATTTGCTACCTTAACCTGAAAGTAGTACTGGACCTCACCAAAATAGAATGAATGGTCAAACTGAAACTAAGAGGGTTAGTGCAGAACAGAAGTCTGAGTCAGAAGTACATACCTTGACATTCCGGGAATTCCATGTGACTCTGTTCTCTATCTCCTTCCAGGCACACCTGGCAGTTTGCCCGTTTGGAAGGCGCAACCTTGCCCAACGTTTCAAATGGAATTTACCATCAGAAATTGTGTCGGGTTCCCCATTTTGTGTAAAGAATTCAATCAGCGCCTTGATGTACATCGTGTCTGTGATGCAATGATCCTTATCATCCCGGGCTCACAACAACACATAGCCATCACCTATTGGCACTGATTTGCGAGGTAATGGAAGCTCGCGATCCAGTTCTGGGATGATGGCCTTGAGCGCATTTGTTTGGGCACGCAATAGACCTCGTTGAGATAGATTCATGAAGGGGTTTGAATGTTGGTGTACTTCTCGTCCGAGATTTCTGACGGTGTTCTCCAGGACCCATTGGGCAAGTAAATTGAGTGGACCACACCATATAGTTTCTCGGGCAGCATGGACAACAGCATGTAAACATGGACGAACAAGGTGCAGTCTGCTGACCAGCCGTTGATAGTAGAGTATCTCGAAATCAATTTCCCAGTTGGTTAAAAGGACATGAGCATGTTTGAGTTCTTCTTCTGAGATAACACGCTGATGAAGTAGCCTGATACCGCAAACAAGTTTGCAGTAATGCTGCCAGAGGTGGTTTGGCAAGGTGATCCGGAATAGCGCAGGACCAAGCACCCAGAAGTAATTTAACCACTCAATTGCTTTGTATCCAGAGTTGATCTTCTTTGAAGGATCCCGGGGGAGTCGGTCAAATGATTCAGGGATATAGGGATGGGTAGCCGTTACAAGTTTCCCATGTTCCTTCCAAACGTTGTCGTCATCTAATACAACAAAGTCAGGTTTTGCGGAATTGTCACACATGATCTTCATTTCCAATGAGTTCCGCCAGATAGAAACCAGATGAGGTGGTATATTGAGTGAGACAAGGTGCATGAGGTCGAGCATGAAACACCGTGGTACAGGGATCATCAAACTTTCCTGGAATGCAAGGCAAATGCTTGGCTGGACTATCCCCGTCAAGCGTCGGTTGATGTTATACTGTGCGTTGTTAGCTGAACTAAGCACCTTTCTGATATCTTGCTGGTATTTTGTACAGTCAGGCGGTCCCAGTGTTGAGACATCAATATCCTCATGATCGCATTTCTTGATGTTATAGTTGTTCGGTTTCAATGCTGCCGGATAATACGTAGGTTTACCAGGTGGGTGTCGACCTGGCATTCCACAGCTCTGCCGACAACCGTTATACCCATTGTGTCCAACTGAGCCGCTAAGAATGGGAAGAGCTAGAGTGTCGGCTGTTCCAAATCCAAAGAAGGGCCGGGAAACAACCAGACGCTTTAAACGACCGTCGTAAACAAGAAGACCTTCCTTTTGTAGTGCTGAAACATGTCTGAATGATGGCAGTAAGAAGGATTCCATATTGTCAGGCTTCTTGGGCCCAGGAACAAAGAATGCAGGCAGGACAAATTTTTTCTTGTAGCGTAGGTCAGGACTTAGATTCAGAATGACCCATATTGCAAACCAACAATCGGATTCTTTGTCGCGATACAACTGTGCGCCATCAAGCGAAAACATGACGAGGACATTGTCACGACCGATTTTGTTAAGGCGATGGGCGTCAAGGTATTCAGAGCCATGGAGAACATCTTCAAAGCTCGAAATCTTGCCTTCAGCGATGATTTTCTGAATGATTTCATCAGTCTTTCGATTTCGATACCTCATTCGATCAGCGCCTTCCGGAGTGCGCCACATCGCCTGAATTTGTGGTCCCAATGGTATTGTATAAAACTGTTTCCTGGCCTGCCTCTTTTTGGTTTTCCTGTTTTCTTCGTAACGGTCTTCTTGGCATTTTGGACATTTCTCCAAATCTTTCAAAGGTCCCGTGAAGGCAATGCAGCTATGGACGCACATGTCAGTTTGTATCTGAGTTACCCCAGTTGTTTCTTCGACTTTTTTTGTTACCACATAACGTGAATGAAGTGCACGTCCTGTGTGGTGCATGATAGTTTCTCGCACGTTGTGATATACTTGCTCAGAGACACCAATAAGATCATTGAAGATTGCCATAGAAAATAGCGTGTCGGCGTCCAGTGTCTCGGGTTCCTCAGCAGGTTTCCGGAGTTTTGCCAGCATTTCTTCATTTAGGTCGTCCTCCAAACGCGCAGCTTTAATGTTCTCAATCATATCTTTGTTGAGAATAAGCTTCGGGAGCATCGGCTGGGGTAGTGGGTCATCGGTTCCAAAAGGGTGGTTTGTAGCATCGTCCTCTTCTTCCTCGTCGACATCTTCAAGCTCGTCCGCCTCAAGCTCAAGCTCCTCAAGCTCGTGCCCAGGTCTATGAGGATCTAGTCCCTCGTCTGACTCTTCAGACTCGTCCCCAACCCCACCCGCAGGTGACATGCCAGCCCGCGCTCCCTCCTGCGTTGGTACATCCATTTCACTGCCAGTGGGCGCATCTGATTGAGTTGACGGTGCATTGTCTCTAAATACATCATCAGAATCCCTGTGAATCTGCACATCATTTATGAACGGATCCGCATCAATGTTTTCATCTGCAGACATGCGTTCGTCAGTGGAAAGGGATAGAGTGGTTGCCTTTTTCTTTGCCTAGAGTAGTTTAGCATTTCAATGATGTTACTAAGATACAATGCGACGTACCTTTAACTTTCGCCTTATATGCGTCCCATGCAAGCTTGCAGATGCAGAGGATGCACTTGGCGGTCCCCATTTCGTATAAAATGTGTCGCGAGCTGCACGTCGCTGTAGCTCATACTGGTCTGGTTCCACATTGCGGTACTTTGCATGGTATCTGTACGTTCTCGATGGAAGCCAAGCGCCGTTTTTTGACTTTCGGCTGCATTTGTCACATTGGCAAAGTTTCAAATCCTCCATTGGATTGGGGGGGACATCCATATGCGTTGCAGATTGAGGGACTTAAGGATTTTGTGACGCGCGACGATGTAAGAAGAATTCAAATTGTTAAGCGACAATTACATTGGAACGTGCTACATGTTTGGGTGATGTGGGCCAGGGGGGAGCAGAGGAAAGCAGCGTATCGGGGTGAAGCCAGATTTGGCCAGCGCAGTTCGGGGCGTAACAGATTTCGCACGAGGGGTTTCTCACTGGGGTTGAGGGTTAATTCGCGTTTCAATTCGGCGCGTATGAATTCCCCTTGATGACCGTGAATCCCGAGGCGCGCCTATTACTAATCCCACCACCAAGGCGCCAGGTCTACACCAGGGGACCTTTTATGCTGTCATCAAGTCATTCTACTTGATTGATTCGTGCCCAATATTGTACGAGCTATCGTCTAATCAAAGTTCAAACCGTTTCACTCATCACTGGGACGGGACCACACGCTACGACAACGATCTTTCGTACCGTGCCCAGGTTTCTTCGTCCCCATATAGCGTATCACATCCAAGTGACTATGGGCCCATGCGCTTTGCCTCGCGTCCCCTTTTTCTCCCTCTGCCTTCTCCCCTCTGCACCATCTCTTTTTACCGCCTACTACCCAAATGGTCAATCAGACTGAGGACGTTTTGTGCATGTCCCAACGAGGCCTGCAGGATACATATAGCATGATCAAGGTGTGTGGCTTGCGCTTTTTTTGTGCGTTCATGAATGTAAACGGAAAGCTCTGCCAAATACAGATTGATTCAAAATTTATTCGCGTTTCAAATCGGTTTCCCCCCTTGACGAATACCACGGCGCATCTTTCTCCTTGGATCGAAACGATTTGCTGTAATCAACTTTGATGGTGAATTACCTTTAAAACTCATGTCCATCTGTGCTAGCAATATCAGGCGAGGTTTACGAACAAGGCATTTCAAGGTCCTGTAAACAAAGACCGATAGTGGCGCAGTGGCCCACCGCTGTGCTACTGTGCCCTGTCTCTCACCATGCCTGGATTCCCACGATGACCCTACTGATCATTTCGAGTGCATGGCAGGATCATAAGGCGAGGGTAAGTCATAATGTGGTGGGCAATGCGTTAAAACGTCCCATTCCTCTGGAAGAGCGATGAGCGGGCGAAATTATAATGCGAGTAGGCTGCATTTTAATGTCAGTGGAGTGGAGGCATTAACACGCGAAATGTATATATGCGGGCTACGTTATAACTACGCGGAGTGTTGGTGAATGACGAAGGCACGTTCCTGAGGTGTAAGAAATTCTGCATCCGCAGGCAAATCTACCGTAACTGTGATGGTCAAGTAACATGGAGACATTTAACAAGACTGCAGTTCTTACCAAAGAGGCCAATAATACCTACCAGAATCTTCAAGTACGTTAAATTTGAACAAGTCCAGTCGAAGACCAACATACCAAAATCCACGACCAGCGAAGGTAACCTCTCGTACCAGGCACGTAGACGATCAACACAGGAATTACGTCCACTAACGTAAGCCAGCCAAGAAAAATAACCAGTCGTGTCTGTAGACGGCCCCGCGGATACCATAATGTCAAGCTAGAAAGTCCTACAGCATTGCCTGAGCATTTGAAAAACATGTACTACTAGTACATGTTTTTCACCACCATCCTGAAAAGATATATCTAGATGTGTGAAATAACGAGTTGAAAAAGCTCACGCACATGAGTATTCCCCACATCGTCTGCGAAATATGCGGGGTCAAATCATCACGAACTGATTGATATCAAAGTAAATGTATACCATTATTCCTGGTAACCACCTAAACAGGCGTCAAGCAGAAAACAATTGTCTTCTCTGTCAACTTACCTCGATTAGCCTCACTATGATAGGCATTGCAGTACACAGTAGGGCTACCACGTCAAATGAGAGGCGGATCGTACCCCCACAAGAACGACGCACGACCAGGAAAGCTGCCTAACATAATCAAAAAAACTGCTCGAGTCATGGGTAAGGTGCAAGGTACCGATATGGTGTTGTACCTGTGTCCAGTCAAATCCAGCTGAGTGGCTAAACCCTCAAGCTTTGCCTCTTCTGTCAATTCAATTCTCAGAAACAAACGATAAATGATCGACATTTCCCCGTGCGCACCGAAATTGTCTATGCTTCGTTTGACATGTTAGAGAGATTGTCGCAGGTTAGTTCAGCACCTCTATTTATGTTTGTCACTAGGACCATAAAAGACAGGATCGTAGGTCGATTTTAAGCCAAAGCTTTCGTTCTTGCTCTGCTGTGAGAGTTGGTGCTGGAGAGAGGATCGTAGCTTTCTCTGCAGAAGAAACCGACGGCGCCATGTGCGCTCCAGTAAAGGTTTTTTCCATGTATCTAGGGCAGAGCGAGGTGAATGGAAGTATACCGATGGTGGATGAGTCATTGAATACCCCAAGATCGATATATCGGCCCAGATGGTGCATGGACCATGCTGAAGAGCACCGCATTTCAAATCCTATTGCATCAATTTTACGTGGCGACTATCCGGAAAACGTTCTAAAATTGACGCAGAGTACTACAATTGTTGGAAGAGTCTATATCCAGTTCGGGCAATACTTGCAGTCCAGCTCATGTGAACGTGCCCCTTTTTCTTAGCAGTGTTTAGAACGATAAGAAGATATCGCGCCCTGTTAGTATGGTGCCTTCTTGAAACTTGCGGATTGTTGAATCACGATCACGAGCCTCCACCATAGTATTACTACATATGGGTTCAAAGTTTCATTTCGGCGCGTATGAATTCTCCTTGATGATCGATGACCGTGAATCCCGAGACGAGGATTGGCTAGTGGCTTTTGATGAAAATCCCAGGCTTTTTTCTTGAGCCGCGCCACTCAGCTACACCTCAAATGGCATCGTTCAATGCGCCAGGTCTACACCACGAGACGCGCCATCAAGTCATTCTTCTTGGTTCGTATCCAATTAGTATTGTACGAGCCACCGTCTAATCAAACCATTTTCACTCATCGCTGGGAGGCGACGAATGGGAACGGCCCCGCCTTTTTCTCCCTCTGCCTTTTCCCCTCTATGCTATCTCATTTCGCCACCTAGACGATGCCTCCAAGGCTTAAACGAGGGCTTGTGTTTCAATGGGGCCTGCAGGATGTGTATAGCACGCTCAAAAGTTGAGTGTGACTTGTGCTTCTTTTTAAGGTCTGATGTTAATCTTGAAATGCGAAACCTCTGCCACATACAAATAATCGACTTGAACGGCGAGGTAGAGATTTTCCAACACAAGTCATTGATTCTTTCAATCTACCAACTAATTCGCTGGCTGGACACGATTCCTGAAATAAACTGGTGCCGAGTTAAGAGCCATACCTCGTTTCAATGTTCCGTCATACCGGTTTTGCTGCATATACTTGCCATTTGTAAGTTCAACAGTTGCACTGGTGCAATTCCAACTTGTTCTGTTTTGAGCTGGCCCTTCACCTGTCAATCGTTGCCGGTGAACGCTTGAACGGCCACAGAAACAAGGATAAAATTGAGGTGGACGATCGGCTTTGCGGTGGACACATCATGGTGATAGAATTTGAGTTTGAGTGACTGAGAACATCAATTCGGTTTCTCCCCTCCAAGGCAGTTGTTCGACGAGAGGCAGGACTTGAGAATGGCGGCATACAGCAATACCACTTTATTGCTCCTTGATCGCTGCTTTACTTTCACTTGCGACAATTATGGTATAAACACGGTTACCCCCGGCCGAGCCTGAGGCGGAGGCAGAGGAATTCGCTCAACTTTAACAGGTACATGAACAAAATCACCGCCAACATGCCACAAGTTCACACCTCTACAGTGGTCCAGATACGCGCAATATGCCTTACGTTGCATTCCCTCCGGAGGAATTATCCCATGATAACAATTCCAGCACCATGTCTCAACTGCTCCCCGGTCCTACATTTGTGAAAGTCAGACGCATTGCATGAGAAAGACTGTGATTGCCTACTTTGTTGTAAATGACCCGGGCTTCAGGGCTATCTGCAGGCAAGCAAATGATGGGGTCGCGGACGGAGGTGGCTTTGCGAAGTCTCGGCATGAGAACGGTTGCGCCGTATCGTGTGTTACCGAACGCGGTTGACTCTATGGTCATGTATTCCGAGTCGCCTTCTCGTTTCATGATGGTAATCGGAACGTGGTGCCTCGTAGTAATGTATAAACCATCTCAGTTGCGTCCCTGGTTCTGACATCTACACCGTGTGAGCCGATGGGTCCTAGCCTGATGATCGGTACTGGTGATATGCCGCCATGAGGGCGCGGTGAGCCAGTGTCCCATTGCAACCCGGGTGGTCGGGGCTCCATAAACGAGAATAGGGAGCAAGAGATACGGTGACCAGCACAAGATACTGATCCACCTTCCGTGTGCTCTCTTATACGTGCACGCCCTGACAACGACCATACGGAAACCATTGGATACGATCTGTTGCTCCAGACACCCGCTGACTTCCCCTGAGCCCTGAGATGCTGAATGGATATATGAGAGCTCGGGTTAAGAGCGAATGCCGAGCCATTCACTTGACCCCGCCGTCCGAGAAAAAGGCGACATCTGAAGATGATCAGTCAAAGTGGGGGCCACACCTATGTACGAGTACTTGAACACTTCGTAAACACGCTCCGATCGAGGTTTCATTCAAGATTAAATATTAACGAGTGCCTGGGCAGCAGATTTCACACACGCCGGTCTCTGTCCTACTGTGAAACACACAACACTTATACAGATGTATTCAGAAGAATGATGTATTATTTTGTGAGGCCACCACCATCATTACGACCGTCCGCTGTCATGCCATTGTGTTTGTACCAAATACATCGCCTACAGTCTACGGGGTCCCGGGTCCGACATGTGGCTGAAGTTCGGGAATTGGCTCAAATACAAGCACATCAACGAACTGGTGATCATCATCGTCGACATTGGTGGAGGTACTAACATGCCACAAGTTCACAAAGGTACAGTGGTCCA
Organism: Amanita subjunquillea; assembly: GCA_020011035.1. Classification (NCBI taxonomy): domain Eukaryota; kingdom Fungi; phylum Basidiomycota; class Agaricomycetes; order Agaricales; family Amanitaceae; genus Amanita; species Amanita subjunquillea. The sequence goes on from JAEBUT010000058.1 coordinate 245,962, forward strand.
GATATGTCCTGAGTATTGGACGTCGCATTCCATGAGGAACAACCGACGTATCATAAACTTTCTGGCACCACTTCTCAATATTCTTCCTGTCCTACATTTGTGAAAGTCGGATGAGACGCATTGCAGTCGAGAAAGACCGTGAATACCTACATCAGGAAAATACTATTTTGGCTTATGTACTTTGCATACTTAAAGTTACTTTTTTGACTTAGCTATTTTATTGAGTAAGGTGTGAGGTAAAGTATTAAGACTGAAAAGCAAAGTAAGGCTCTTTAAGTCAAGCACACCTGGGATTTGGTTGCCAAACTTATATATTTTTAAGTTACTAAAGACAATAAGGTTGCCAAAAGTAGGGGGGGGGTGCCTTATTCGTCTTATATAAGTCCAAGTGTAAGTACACATTTTGTGAACTTTCAAATTACTTATTCTACTTATGTAAGCTCATAAGACCTGATAAGTCCAACTAGTATTTTCCTGATGTACCATGTCGTAAATGACTCGGGATTTACTATTATGGGCAGATAAACAAATGATGGGGTCGCGTGATATGCGGACGTGGATCCAAGAGTTGGGGGGTTTTGCTAGGAGAATGGTGACGCCAGAATCTGTGGTCGCGACCGCGTCTGATTTTATGAATTTGTATCCTTCTGGAATATGATACATCCTTGATTGTCGGTACTGGCCGTCTCCATGGGCTTTTCCTACTAGGCGGTACGTGGTGCCTGGTGGTACCAAATAAACGTCGTTTTTCGAGTCGTCGGGTGTGACATCTAGGATGCGGATAAGTCGTCAGGAAAAACTCAATTCGTTAATCTGACAAAACAATTGTAAATATTGTTAGTGGCTCGCAACATTTGTTAACAGCCAGTGAATGGCCTTAAGGCCCTTAGTTTGAGTACTACGAATATAAATTTCTGTTACACAAAACATTTGCTACTTAGGATCATGAAATAAATGATACGTGTGAGTATCAGTAAATGAATTTACGAGAAAGTTATTACATTCTTCGAGAACCGTACAAGCAGTCCATTCTCGAGGTATATGAGCCCCAGGGAGTGGCGAGAGATGAATACTCTGTAAGATATCAGTTACAGGAATGATGCTCGCAATGCGAGCATCGTTCTGGAATGAACGCGACACTTTGTAGAGCCCTGTGTTGGGCTCCGGATTTCTTTGGAATGGCGTGAACCACTCAACGTACGCCAAGTGTTGCGGTGGACTGAGGTTATGCTTGCCAAACAAAATTTGGATGGCGGTCGGGTTGATACTGAATACAACGCGGACTTGAACGATACGATAAGCTACATAGTATACTAATTCAGCATTATGACTGGGTAAGCAACTGATGAACAGGCATACCTTGAATTCCAGTACTGTTCTCCCTGGAATGAACAAGGCCTGTATCAAACCGGCCTGGTACTATCCGGCCTTTTTTGTCTTTCTGGTGAGGTCGAAGATGGATTGAGTCGATTGTCGTCAAATCACGGTTTTTGTCTACATAACGAATATGATGATGTACCGAGATCTTGACGAAGGGGATGTGTACATCCAATATTTCTTGCTCTAAACGAGCGCGAGTCATCCGCCCATGTTTCCAAAGAACAACAAACCTAGTGAATGCCGCATAGAAAAACTCTGCGCCATAATTTCTCATGACATCTTCAATGGATACCGACTGGATGGTGGGGAAGCGCGCCATCTTGATGTATCGACATGGAGGATGAAGGGGGCTCGGAGATAGCTTTGGCGTAGGATTACTGCAGCGCCACGCTATGTACCTGTTGTAGTCGTGTATCTGTTCCCGCCGCTCAAGCCACTTTGTCATCTGCGGCAATTCATCCCGCATGTTTGAGGCTCGGAATGCATCTTTGGCGAGCTCAATGTGCAGACGCTCTGTGTATTGCGTGTCATAGTTGTCAGTTGTCCCAAAACGCCTGATTGAATCAACGTAGTGCAAGCAAGAATGTAACTTTGGGATTTTGAAGTCCTTACGAATTCCCAAATCAATGAAAATCCGTTTGTTCTGATGAAAGTGGTTGAGAGCTTCTTTCATCAATGTAAGATGGCGGGCCGAGATAAGCGTGAGCTTGGCGAGGTACATGAAATCGAGTAGAGCACGGGTGGCATGTATGAGACGTCCGGCATCATGCCCACCTGGGAGGCTTAGGTCGGCAATGACACCAAGAATCGCTCGCGCTACCTGTCCATGTTCCTTCCCTGTAACACGAGAAAGGCTTGAAATACCTCCTGTAAAAACCCGGATATGATGATTTGGTATGAGACGCTGGAAGCGTGCGTCGATCTCCTCACTACCATACGCTCGGATCAACCATTTGATAAGATGCTTCAAGACGCCTTGAAGCAGTTGATGTAACATGTCGGGTGTGATACATTGGAATATATCAATGAAAGGTAGCTGGTGCCAGAATGGCGTGGCAATGGGCTTGATACCTGCTGCCTTGCACGCATTGATAAATTCTCGATGATTCCCAGTACCGAACTTGCATAGCGCATCATGGACACTGCGCATGTCTCGAGCTTTCGATGGGAATTGCTCATTGCCTAGCTCCTTGTTAGGAATGTCGCATTTCGGGCATTCACCTGTCTTGATCCCGGTTACAATGACTTGCTCAGGATAGTCCCCGACATAGACGGCAAGTAATGGATGGACGCGGCGGGTAATTCCCAGGCCATCAGTCATAGCAATACCATGTATTCCGGCATCGGCAAGAGGCTGAAGAATGTGATGTAGGCAAGAATGGAATAGATTGACCAACATGCGTCGTCGGGCTGCTTTATTGGTGACCAGTTTCAATTTAGTTGTCGGTAGGTACGCTAGCAATATCTGACCGCCATGCGAGGGTTTGTGTCTGATGTCTTTTGGTAAGTTTCCAATTGTCATGTAGATTGGGTACACGCTCTTATTGCCGAATTGCGTAACAAGAGTGCGGTCGGAGGATAGGATGATTGGTATAATGGTTGCTCCAGGTTGATAGTTTTCAAGTACTTCCTGTTGTATCACTTGAGTTTGGTGCACGACATGCATAAAATGTTTAACGTACCTGGACCTTCCACCACCATGAACCAGTATGCATGTCATGGAAAACACGAATGCGTTCTTGGCCTGATTGTCAATAGTGGCGCTCGGGTTTGTGTATCAAGTGAGTCGCAAACTCTGGATTACTGTATATGGCTTTTATGCACTCCAGTATATCACGTGAATACATGACCGCCGTTTCACCTCCAATCTGGATGTCACGGCGGTGAAACGATGGGCGGTGTGGCAGTTTCTGATCAATGAGAGAATTCAGCTCCCGACTGTTCTTGTATGATAGGCCATTTGCAACCTTCCGATCAACAATAAGTATGAAATGTATATAGCAATGAATTAATTACTTACTCCTTCTATTTGAAGCAATTCATTGAATGCAGACGAAGAGGGACCACGGAGCTTTGCCCATTTGGCAACTTCCCAGTCCAATTTTGATGCAAAAGGGGCATACAGATTGACATTGGTCGCGAACTGATATTGGTATATAGTGAAGATAGATTCGCCATGTGTATTTATTGGTACAGCAGCTTCGTTCCCAGGGAAGGACTCAATTTCGTATCCCTCCATAGCTGGTGACCATGCTTCTGACGCAACCGGCGGAGGGGTATCATTTTCTTCAGGACCGGGTCCTTGCAAATGGTGTGCCGTCAGCAACAGATCAACCCCCACATGATCTATACCACCCCATTCATCATCTACATCCTCCGATCCCCTCAACCGGGTCATCCCTTTCACATACTATAGGTAGCGTTATAAGTATTTGGTAGCGAAGCTTCATGTATTATAGAAGTTCACAAAGGGGCGCGGGGCGATTGCGAGTTAAAGGCGTCGATTCAGGAATACATGAGTTGTATAAATAAGTAATAAAATATGAAATAGACGAGGCCGTGCAAATGACGGTACCTCGTATTGATATCAGGCGCTCTCGCATTGAATAGTCTTCATCAACCACCCGTCTCTGTTACGATACTGGACGATGTCTCTTATTTTTCTATATTTTTCTATATTTTATCTGGAGGCCTATGGACGTTTGGAAGGATACCAATACGCATAGGGGCTTGGGGGGGATCCGTTATGGAAGGACCGGTTAGGTAAGCCATGGGTGGCTGTACGATGGTCTAGGCATAGGGGTCCGGGCAAGTCTGGCTATGGAGGGGTCTGGAACGTTGCTGCGCGTACACAGCCTTGGAGGCAGTGTAGTCTGTGCGCACAGACCAGGACCAAAGGTATATAAGGAGGGCGTATCCGTAGGTAGGAGTCCTAAGACTCTAGATAGTTTGCTCTTACCCAGCTTACTGGTCTATTGTGTCAATACACTCTCTTTCTCCTCTCCTCTACGTGAGACCTGTGGTTGTGTGGGATTCGTCCTAACATAATCTAGAGTCTTTCTACCACACCTCTCGCCGTCGTTGACAACCACCCCGGGCATCTTTTGCTCGCTGTCGTGCGCGTCCTCGACGAGTTCCCTCAAGCCTGCGCGACGGACCTCGGTGCACGTTACACCACGTGACCACTGAGCCGCTCTCGAGGATCACCTACGACGTCGACAGCAGATAGTCTCCTTGATCGTCATCAGGGACTACTACCGAAAGGTTACTGGCGACAAAAGACACTCGGACGAGATCTGATCTGTGTGATTGAAAGTGCGGGCAGGCACTGGTCAGCAGACAGAACCGTTTGTCTCGGAAAAGCTCAGGAACGAGCGAAAGCAGTCCTTTAGCGTGCCGTGTAGCAAGGAGAACAGTCTCGAGATACCAATCACGTATCAGATCTAACGATCTGAGCACGAGGACACTCGAGTGAAACCCCGGGCACCACGCTATTGGGTCATTTGGTGGAAATAAATCCAAGAATTGAGTGCGGGTGCGTTATTGACCGCATCAAAGAATATTCGCATTAGGACGTGCGAGTATAGAAGAAGAGTCACCAGCCTTTTTAACTTAAAAGGTCTAAGGCAACAACCAGGAACGCAGTCATGGCTTCCTTATTCAATTTCATCATCCCCCGCGCTGGCCTCACTCTCGTGCAGGCTGGTAAACGTTTCGGAATCGAATGGGCGCAGGAGTGCGCAGAAGAAATTACTCGGTCGGTCGCCCTCGTCACGGACAACCGACAACGCGATGCCCACGTACGGGCTTACTATACATGGCGCAAGGCGCAGCACCGGGGAGCGTCGTCTCCAACAACAACAACGTGCGTTTCAGCTGTGGCAGCTGGAACAGGAGTCCCTCCGCATTCAGGAGGACGCTTGGGAAGAACTTCTCAAGCAGCGCCGAGAGGAACGGCGTTACCAGAAACGGGTCGAGCAAGAGCTCGAACAAATGGAGAAGGACAGGCAGACCCTGGAGGGGCTGCTTAACAACATGGATCCCGAATCAGAGATCCGACAACGACTGTTTGACACGCCGTCAAACATCCAGCTCTTGTTAATGGGCTGGAACATCATCACCTTACGACATAACGGCTTGGTTTTGTCAGCCAAGGAAAGAAATCGGCTCATGCATGCCGAAAACGGGAATATCAAAACCCGTAGCTACAACAGAGCGACCGCGGAGATTGCTAACCAGGAACGGCTGGATGGGAAACGACCCGATCCATACATGAAGGCACGCCTCAAAAGGAAAGAAATGCCTACACGATACAACACACCATATTTGGTGTCTCCGCTCATCATGAAAAATGACCCTGGCACTTCACCCCTGCTGGGACTCGCCGACTTCCTCAAACTCGTTGGGGAAGATCTCGCATACACGGAGGACTGGGTTAATACCCTGGTTCGTCCAAAACTACCAAGCGCGCCCGTCACGGATATCCATGAGGAGAAACCATGGCGAAGGAGTGGGTACTGTTACATGTACCTATTCAAGAAAGAATTTTACGACACGTTCGACTGGCCCGAATGGCCAACTGTGACACAAATACTGTCTTGGGAACCGGAGATGCGCGACGAGACTGTCAAGTTCGGTCTCCAGGACCATCACAAAAATGACATGTTTCATGTCATCGAACGAGCAGCGCTGCGACCACATGAAGACGAGTCCTACACGTGGAAGGACATGAAACTAATGGAAGGCCGCAGCAAATACAACAAGTTCGCCCGATTTGGCGGACAAAAAGAGTCCAAGAAAGGGAAGGCACGAGCCTCCACAATCGCGTCCTGGGTTGCAGGGCAACCATCAACCGTGCGCTCAACGTCAGCGCCCATGTCATACGCCCAAGTGGTAACTGCTAAATCTGGACCTAGCAAGTCGCTAACCAGAACCGCAGGCGCAGACGCAAACTGGTACAACAGTACCATCCCATGTGCAGCGGATTGGGAGTCCACGGATCCTGAACCCAAACAGGGGTTCAATGAGGAAAAACAAAGGACGATCAACAACTGGAAGCGGGAAGTTGAAAAGGAAATAGCAATTCCTTACCCGTACCCACGTCCTGCTCACATGAAGCACACATTACATCCGGATGTACCCGGATATTGTTACCTCATTTTAATAAAAAACCAGTTTTGGGACATGTACGAGTGGCCGGCTTTCCCACAAATTCAGGAGATCAACTCGTGGGATTATAATCTTCGTAACACCCACGGACGTGTAAACATCAGGCGCACATATGGATACAATGATTGTTACCATATCGAGCGTGTACCCAAAGGACCTAAGGGTTGGGACATGGTTGCGTCTTTAGTCCGATCCGGTCATGACCGTAAACATATGGGAGCCATTGAATGGGACGCAGGATCGGACCGATATCTAAAACGACCTCGCACGGCCATGCTACATAACCGCATCCCCGGTTATTGTTATTTAATCCTCATTAAGGACAGATACTGGGATGCATTCAATTGGCCTGCATTCCCCCACAGTTGACAAGATATTGTCATGGCAGCCAGCATACCGGGAGAGCACGGCCATTATTGAATCCACAATAATGCCTGAACTCGAACGAATCCATGTATCCCGCCGAGAACACGGGATGCATGGCTGGGAAGAAATGTACCGGTTGCAAGGCAACGGTTTCGGACAATATACAGTGGGCGCATCAAGGAACGATAACCTGACACGGTTTTTGAGTCGTGAAATCCGTCGAATTCGATTCAACCTTCCGGGGGAATCACCCAAACAGGCGCTTCCAGCAACAGGTACAAAGTGTGGTCAAGATTTTTGATCGCATGACACCTGCTATTCCGGGCTATTGCTACCTAGCCCTGTTTAAGGAGGAATTGTGGAACCAGTTTGAGTGGCCTGCGTTCCCTACGGCTCATTGGGTAAATCAAGTCGATCCGCAGTACCGCTCGAATCAGCCGGTTAAATTCAAAGTTGTACGTCACAACAAATGGGTTGGGTTTCATGTGCGAACCAGTGTCAACGGAACAAATGGATGGCCAATGATCCAGGCAATCGTCAATGGAGATCTTGGACACGTCGAAATAGGTTTCGGATGGACAAATACAATGACCGCGTATTTGCAATCAGCAATCTATCAGTACAATTACTATTTCGGGCCAAATGCAAACCCAAGACCGGAACCATTAACTGTAGTCGGAGGATCAACTCCGCAACAAGTGGCGGACAGGGATGAAGCTATCCAGGAATGGAACGCAGGGACTAGTCAAATGGCGGAGCATATGGGAAACCTGATACAGCAAGCAGTAACTGAGTATCAGAACACCCGACCTCCCCCACCGAGCCGATCATTGGTAAAACTAGAATTACCGGATCATTACGAAGGAGACCCTGCACAAGTAGACGCATGGTGTCGAGCTATGGATGTATACTTTGAGCTGGCTCACGAAAGTGATTACGGCAGACGCATCTATATTACCCTGGGACGAATCCGGAAGGGAAAAGGCGACAGAGCGGGAACCTGGGCGGCAGTCAAATTAAAGGAACAGATTGATAGCGACACCGACTTCAATCAAAAAGTAGCGGAAGAAGGATGGTCATCAAGATTGACCTACCAGGAACGAAGGGAGGGACACTTTGTTCCTGCCTCAATAGGAGTAGCTGCGCACTATCAACGAAACCCCCAAAGCGTTAAACCTCCCTTTTTGGGATGGGTGGATCTGAAGCGACAGATGCATGATTTCTTCATGTCTAAAGAAACACGGGAGCATGCGGTGGAACAAATCCAGAAGCTCCAGCAAGGGAGTCGAGCTGTAGAGGACTACATCATCGAGTTCAAGGCATTGTTACCCTTGACAGGATGGAACGCTAGCGCCGCTAAGGATCACTTCCAAAAAGGGTTGAATCCAAATCTAGGATTCGAATTGATCCGGGTCGGAGATTTAGACGCAGGAGATACCCTGGAGCGGATCATGGAAAGAGTCACAGAGTTGGCGCGGGCTTATCAACGGGCTCGAGACGCGTATGGTGATCGACAGAAAAAGACGCCATTCAAGGAGGATTATCAAAAACCTCAGCCAACCACGCGAACCTATAAACCCGCTCAGGCCTCAACATCTACTCATGATTCCAACGCGATGGATGTGGATAAAGTCAAACGTGCACCGGGTGCATGTTATAATTGCGGAAAAAAGGGTCACTTTGCAAAAGAATGCAAAGAACCAAAGAAACATACATGGGCCGAGAAAGGAAAAGGCCGTGTTAGAGAAATGAAGATCGAAGAGTTCACTGAGGAGCAGTGGAGAGAATGGGGAAAAGAAAAGGGTTTTGGCGACAGCCAGTAGGCACGCGCTCCGCGCTGCTGGCTAATAGAGTTTCTGTATCGAACAATGATTCTTGTGTACAACTACCTGAATTGTTATATGAATGTTCTCCTCTCATTCACCGGATACAAAACTTAAGTGTGAGCGTAAAAACGAATCGGTTGATCCCATGGACTCCTGAGTGGGTGTTAAGACGAATCTGGCAGGAAGATAACGAAACTGCAGTTCGTTGCCTAAAGGAATGGGTACCGATTAAACGAATCAATGAAGTCAATGCCAAGTTGGTAAATGACCTCAATAAATTATCAGAACAAGAGGCGCTATGGAACCTAGCACAGCTACGACAGCAGTTGGTGCACGCAACTGGCAAACAGGAGATTGATCTACACTGTGTACTCACAACGATGGACACAGGTGAAACAATCAACGTACTAGCGCTAGTGGATTCAGGATGCACCGGCTCTTGTATTAATGAGGAATTTGTGGAACGACACAAACTCAATAAACGACGGCTGATAAAGCCACTACCAGTCTACAATGCGGACGGATCCCGGAACTCAATGGGAAGCATTGAATACATGACACAATTCAAGCTGCGAATTGGGGATCATGAAGAAATAATAGAGTGCAGCGTGGCGCGACTGGGGAAGACGGATCTGTTCTTAGGCATGACTGGTTAAAACACCATAACCCAGCCATTGACTGGAAACGAAAGGAAGTTCGGTTCACGCGATGTCCAGGAACTTGCTGGACGGCATCGCAGGTAGAGGAACCTGAAGATGAATCAGATCCGATGGAACAGCTCCAGGAGGGCGAACGGTTATTAGCTATTGACATTGGAGAACCAGAACTACGACTACGCTCGGTAGCAACCAATATAGCGGCCAAGGAATCTGAAGCCGCTCAAAAGCGCACACTAGAGGAAGTAGTGCCCAAACACTACTTAGGTCACCGGAAGGTTTTTGAAAAGGAAACCTTCGATGAATTACCACCACGACGGGCATGGGATCATGCCATAGAACTAATACCCGGAGCGAAACCAGTGGACTGTAAGATTTATCCGCTAAACCGGGATGAACAGGCACAGTTGGATGAATTCCTGAAAGAAAACCTCGAATCAGGTCGAATTCAACCCAGTAAATCGCCCATGGCATCACCATTCTTCTTCGTGAAGAAAAAGGACGGAAAACTACGACCGGTACAGGACTACCGACGATTGAATGAGATGACGATCAAAAACCGCTACCCATTACCACTTATTGGAGAACTAGTGGACAAATTGTCTAAGGCCAAGATATTCTCTAAGATGGATATCCGTTGGGGTTACAACAATGTTCGTATCAAGCAGGGCGATGAGTGGAAAGCAGCGTTTAGGACTAATAGGGGCCTTTTCGAGCCGCTGGTCATGTTCTTCGGTTTAACAAATTCCCCAGCAACTTTTCAAACTATGATGAATGACATCTTCCGACAAGAGGTTGCTGAGGATGGGTGGTCATTTATATGGACGACATTTTGGTGTTCTCATCGACACAGGAAGAACACACAAAACATGTCAACCGAATTCTAGCAAAGTTGGAAAATCATAAGCTTTCCTTGAAACCGGAGAAGTGTTGGTTCGATCGACCGGAAATCGACTTTTTGGGTCTTGTCATCAGTGAGGATTCCATTAGGATGGAGACAGGCAAGGTTAAGGCGATTGCAGAATGGCCAACGCCTACCTGTAAACGCGAGTTACAGCAGTTCCTGGGATTTGTCAATTTCTATCGTCGCTTTGTGGAAGGATTCGCTTCAACAGCTAAGCCGCTGACGAAGTTGACTGGGAAGGACGAATGGCTCTGGACGGAACTGCAGGACTCAGCCTTTCAGGGACTGAAAGACCTTGTGGTGAGGGAGGTTGTACTTAAAATTCCCAACGATGAGGGCCAATTCCGAATTGAGGTCGATGCGTCGGATTTCGCAATTGGCGGAATTTTGTCGCAACAAGGGAAAGACGACTCCTGGAGACCGGTCGCATTTATTTCAAAAGCCTTAAATGATGCCGAGCGGAACTACGAAATCTACGACAAGGAGATGCTGCTGTAATGTATGCGTTTTACGAATGGTCTCATTACCTCAAAAGCGCAAAGGAAATTGTCGAGGTATTAACAGATCATCAAAACCTGACATACTTCGGAAGCCGCAGAATCTTAACGGCGGCAAGCGCGATGGGTTACGGATTTGCAAGAGTACAATTTATCATTAAACACCGTTCAGGAAAATCCAATTCCAAGGCAGACATTCTGTCAAGACGAGCAGACCATCACCCGGAGGCCCGGATAACGAGGGAGTCATCCTGCTCAAGGATGACTTATTTATTAGAGTTTACGACGACGATAGGGCTATTGAGGATATTATTAAGATATTCGAAAATCCCAAATCGACAGTGGGAAACACAGGTTCGGAAAGGTCTTGGGAAAACAACGGAGACTTTAAGGTTGTTAATGAACTGGTGGAATGGAAAGGCAGGATATATGTACCTGCAAATATACATACACGTGAAGCGCTCTGGCAATTTACCATTCCTGGGGACATCCAGGAATAGATAAAACGGTCGAACTAGTAACTAGGGATTTTTGGTGGCCACAAATGCGCAAAGATATCCAGAATTACGTCGCTGGATGTGAAACCTGTCAAAAGTCAAACCGGACAGACAGACTCGGCGGCGCCGTTGCATCCTAATGAGATACCAGAGGCACCATGGGAGATCATCTCAATGGATTAATAGGACCGCTCCGGAGTCAAAAGGAAACGACATGATTCTGGTTATTGTGGATCGATTCACAAAAAAGTCGTACTTCCTTCCTACCACATCCACTGTCACGTCGCAAGGATTGCCACGCTGTTCCGAGATAATGTATTCAGAGACACGGATTGCCAAAAAAATTATCAGTGACGGGGCCGCAGTTTGTCTCAAGTTCATGGACGACCTCTATGGCATGTTGGGATTAAGGCCAACCGCTCAACTGCATATCACCCACAGACAGACGGACAGACAGAACGCGTCAATCAGACAGTTAAGGAATTCCTCACAATGTTCGTCAATCACAGGCAGAAGTAATTGGAGCGATTGGTTGGCTGTGGCGCAATTTTGCCACAATGATCGAGTACATTCGGCTACGGGTATTCCCCTTCTTCATGAATTACGGGCGACATCCGTACAAAGGATTAAATCCGACATACATACCGAAAGTGGTCGCGGTTGAAGACTTAGCAAAACAGGTTGAGGGGATTCACGCTAATGCGACCGCGGCACTGGAGAAAGCAGCGGAAACAATGAAGCGAAAATATGACGAGTCCAAAGCTCCTGCGCGCCAGTACCAACCTGGCAATAAAGTTTATCTGAGCACCGCTAATCTTCCTACCCTTCGCGTCACTAAAAAACTAGACGGCAAATTCGTGGGACCCCTGGAGGTTGTAAAGAAAATAGGACAATCGGCATACCAGTTGAAAATTCCAGCGTCCTGGAAAATCTACAATGTATTCAACGAGGTGCACCTCAAACCGTACAAGGAACCGGTTTTTCCTGGTCAGAAGGAGAAGGCCGTTTCGCGCAAGGAGGCGCAAATGGTCGAGGAGTCACAGGATGACGAATACGAAGTAGAGGAAGTCATGGACAGCCGCGTCAGTGGGCGCGGCGGTGGGCGTTTGGAATATCTCGTCAAGTGGAAAAACTACCCTGTCGAGGAATCAACTTGGGAGCCGGCGGAAAACTTAGGCAACGCCAAAAAGGAAGTACAGAAATTCCATAAGGCAAACCCTAGCGCTCCCCGGTGGATGGTCAATGTGCGCGACATTAGCGCAAGTTTCCGGAAATGGCAAAATCACACCGCGATCCCTATAGCAAAGCGGCTGTATGGGTGGGAGGATGGCAAGTTTGAGCGCAAATATCTGGAAAAGCTCAAACAAAACTGGCAGCGTTGGAAGGGCGATCGCCGAGACATATATGCCAAAGAAGACGTGCGGCATGAGTTCGTTAGGAACTCAAAATGAATTTTTTACGACACGCGTGGCTTCCCGGGACGTGAAGCCTTAAGGAGGGGGTCATGTTACGATACTGGACGATGTATCTTATTTTTCTCTATTTTTCTATATTTTATCTGGAGGCCTACGGACGCTTGGAAGGATACCAATACGCATAGGGGCTTGGGGGGATCCGTTATGGAAGGACCGGTTAGGTAAGCCATGGGTGGCTGTACGAAGGTCTAGGCATAGGGGTCCGGGCGAGTCTGGCTATGGAGGGGTCTGGAACGTTGCTGCGCGTACACAGCCTTGGAGGCAGTGTAGTCTGTGCGCACAGACCAGGACCAAAGGTATATAAGGAGGGCGTATCCGTAGGTAGGAGTCCTAAGACTCTAGATAGTTTGCTCTTACCCAGCTTACTGGTCTATTGTGTCGCAATACACTCTTTCTCTCTCTCTCTCAGTGAGACCTGTGGTTGTGTGGGACTAGTCCTAACACACAAGCTGTTGGTCATGGCATCAGATCTCATGAAAGAAGAGAACTGCAGTCTCACTCACTCTCTGTTGGTCATGGCATCAGATCCCACACAAGAAGAGAACTGCAGTCTCACTCACTCCCTGTTGGTCATGGCATCAGATCCCATGAAAGAAGAGAACTGCAGTCTCACTCACATCCTGTTGGTCATGGCATCAGATCACATGAAAGAAGAGAACTGCAGTCTCACTCACTTTCTGTTGGTCATGGCATCAGATCCCATAAAAGAAGAGAGCTGCAGTCTCACTCACTCCCTGTTGGTCATGGCATCAGATCCCATGAAAGAAGAGAACTGCAGTCTCACTCACTTCCTGTTGGTTATGGTGTCAGATCCCATGAAAAAAGTGAACTGCAGTCTCACTCACCTCCTGTTGGTCATGGCATCAAATCCCATGAAAGAAGAGAACTGCAATCTCACTCACAAGCTGTTGGTCATGGCATCAAATCCCATGAAAGAAGAGAACTGCAGTCTCACTCACCTCCTGTTGGTCATGGCATCAGACCCCATGAAAGAAGAGAATTGCAGTCTTGCTCACAAGCTGTTGGTCATGGCATCAGATCCCATGAAAGAAGGGAACTGCAGTCTCACTCACTCTCTGTTGGTCATGCCATCAGATCCCATGAAAGAAGAGAACTGCAGTCTCACTCACTCCCTGTTGGTCATGGCATCAGATCCCATGAAAGAAGAGAACTGCAGTCTCACTCACAGGCTGTCAGTCATGGCATCAGATCCCATGAAAGAAGAGAACTGCAGTCTCACTCACAGGCTGTTGGTCATGGCATCAGATCCCATGAAAGAAGAGAACTGCAGTCTCACTCACAAACTGTTGGTCAGGGCATCAGATCCCATGAAAGAAGAGAACTGCAGTCTTATTCACATACTGTCAGTCATGGCATCAGATCCCATGAAAGAAGAGAACTGCAGTCTCACTCACAAGCTGTCAGTCATGGCATCAGATCCCATGAAAGAAGAGAACTGCAGTCTCACTCACTCCCTGTTGGTCATGCCATCAGATCCCATGAAAGAAGAGAACTGCAGTCTCACTCACTTCCTGTTGATCATGGCATCAGATCCCATGAAAGAAGAGAACTGGAGTTTCACTCACTCCCTGTTGGTCATGGCATCAGATCCCATGAAAGAAGAGAATTGCAGTCTCACTCACAGGCTGTCAGTCATGGCATCAGATCCCATGAAAGAAGAGAACTGCAGTCTCGCTCACAAGCTGTCAGTCATGGCATCAGATCCCATGAAAGAAGAGAACTGCAGTCTCACTCACATACTGTCAGTCATGGCATCAGATCCCATGAAAGAAGAGAACTGCAGTCTCACTTACAGGCTGTCAGTCATGGCATCAGATCCCATGAAAGAAGAGAACTGCAGTCTCACTCACAAGCTGTCAGTCATGGTATCAGATACCATAAAAGAAGAGAACTGCAGTCTCACTCACATCCTGTTGGTCATGGCATCAGACCCCATGAAAGAAGAGAACTGCAGTCTCACTCACATCCTGTTGGTCATGGCATCAGATCCCATGAAAGAAGAGAATTGCAGTCTTGCTCACAAGCTGTTGGTCATGGCATCAGATCCCATGAAAGAAGAGAACTGCAGTCCCGCTCACTCTCTGTCGGTCATGGCATCAGATCCCATAAAAGAAGAGAACTGCAGTCTCACTCACAAACTGTTGGTCATGGTATCAGATCCCATGAAAGAAGAGAACTGCAGTCTCACTCACAAACTGTTGGTCATGGTATCAGATCCCATAAAAGAAGAGAACTGCAGTCTCACTCACAAACTGTTGGTCATGGCCTCAGATCCCATAAAAGAAGAGAACTCCAGTTTCACTCACTCTCTGTTAGTCATGGCCTCAGATCCCGTAAAAGAAGAGAACTGCAGTCTCACTCACTTTCTGTTGGTCATGGCCTCAGATCCCATGAAAGAAGAGAACTGCAGTCTCACTCACATACTGTCAGTCATGGCATCAGATCCCGTGAAAGAAGAGAACTGCAGCCTCACTCACAAGCTGTCAGTCATAGCATCAGATCCCATGAAAGAATAGAACTGCAGTCTCACTCACTTCCTGTTGGTCATGGCATCAGATCCCATGAAAGAATAGAACTGCAGTCTCACTCACCTCCTGTCAGTCATGGCATCAGATCCCATGAAAGAAGAGAACTGCAGTCTCACTCACTCCCTGTTGGTCATGCCATCAGATCCCGTGAAAGAAGGGAACTGCAGTCTCACTCACTCCCTGTTGGTCATGGCATCAGATTCCATGAAAGAAGAGAACTGCAGTCTCACTCACTCCCTTTGGTCATGGCATCAGATCCCATGAAAGAAGAGAACTGCAGTTTCACTCACATACTGTTGGTCATGGCATCAGATCCCATGAAAAAAGAAGTTTCTTCTGTGTCAAATTCTGTGTCAAATGCATCATATCCACATACCCAAAAGTGGGGGAATCCTTGACACACTGTCACAAACACCACAATCCACTTGAACTTATTTTTGCTTATGATGCTTCTGCAATATATGTTAGGCACATAGCAGTATTTTCCTAATTGACCATACTAACCTAAGGACTGATTGAACACAAATATCCATGTTATTCAGCTGTATTGAGGTGAACAGTTGCCTCAGGCTAGCAATTTCAATGGCATCAGCTGTTTTTTCAGTTAATTCAGGGCAAGTATTGTGTGGCTCATGCATCTCTAAGGGGATATCCATTGATTTATTTGTACTATGTACAACTCTCAGCTCACCTTCTAATTTTACATATGTTTTTGGAGCATGCTGAGCCTTCATAACTTTAGGCAGATACACATTCTGAAAAGTCAGTTCAGCATTAATTCTGGCCTGTTCCAACTTGACCTGTCCATCTTCTATATCATCCAACTTAGCAAATTCTTGATGCACTAAGCCATCAAATTTTGTAAAAATTGCTACCAAAGGGACTGCATACAACAATCACCAGTTAGCATGCTGCAGTTTAACACTTTACCCAATGAAGGCCATGTGTAAGACTTGTGGCCTTCATTGACAAAGGTAGTAGATGCCATTCGGAAATGATTCACCTTTGCCAGTCCCTTTTTGAAAGAAAGACAATTCTCGAGGAGGAAGGGGCCGAGAACCATCCATTGGAATGCAGTACCTATGTGAACCATATCAGTTAATGCAAGGGATGAGTAAGGAAAGATTACCAGATGGCATGTAATTGATCCCTCAGTTCATTAGCATCAGCTCGTTGCTTAATGAACTCCCAAACTTTATCCATCTCCTCCGTTGCTCCAGACTCAAAGCCTCTTGAATCATGAAAGATGAAATTGCTACCATTGTACATTATCTGGTGTTCAATATCATGTATACCACGCTATACGTGCATCAGTGGATGATCAAACACATTAGCATGAGCCAATGCACCTCAATGGATGGCTTCAAGTACCCTGTTAAGGATGGTAATGATTTTGTACGAAAAAGGCGCTTGAAGCGTGAAACGAAGCTAGACTTGGGCTTCGGAGCACGAAGATTGACACCGTTCTTGTCGAATATAATGGGTTCAGTCCCTCGTGCGACACCGCAAACCTTCTCAAGAATCGTAGTCTTGCCTGCATTAGCCTGGCCAATGACGAGGATACGGAAATGGGGGCATTTGTAACGCTCTTTGAGCATAGCGACGAGCTCTGGTCTACATCTCGGCTCAGAGGCATGAGGCAATCGACCATCACGTTATCTCACCTGGCGGAAAGGAGACACCTTGAACGTTCGTCTCTGACATGACAAGTTGCTTTTCGGATACTACGACCCAACGACGAGGTGGTGGATAAGGCACTGCCTGTCTGCTGCGGACAGCTTAGATATCCGCGGCTCTGAAAAGGATTCGGACCGGTTGATCCAACTGTGCCCTGGCCCAATTGCGAAGGCTCGCCATTTAGGAACTACACGTAAGCCAGTACTACCTCGTAACTAGAACCCCTTTTGCATCCAGTGCCACTCTTCGCCTTGTCGGAAGCTGGGAAAACAACGCCTACTAAGTAAATGATTTACCTTGCCTAAGGTCTCTCCACTATCAGCGTCCCTATCTTATCTCCACATCTCTGTTTCGGGTATCGACTGTGTCCTCGTTCTGGTTAGTCAACCAGTTCAATTCATCTGCGCCGTCCTTAGGAAGTGGAAGTGACGACTCGACCACCAAGCAATGCAAGTACGCACGAGAAGTTGAATAATGGAACTGAGGACGTGATGATCGGATTCGAACATGTGAGTGCACGCGGTTGGAACGTGGTGTTCATATCACTGAGAGCTTCCATTCCATATATATAAATTGTCCAAGTCCCACCACGTTTCCATCAATGAGCTTGGACTCCCAGCAGACTTTGCCTCCTGATGACACCCCGCTCATACCCACTACAGACAAAATTGCTCAAGAATGTCCAAAGTAACTTCAATAACCTTTCCCTTTGAATTCTTTGCTAATGTCATTCCCATAACCCAGGTTCCGGATTCTGGTGATAGGTCGAGTAAGCCTGGTTGTGTGCACCACGTGTTCAATTTACGGATCTCACCGCAGAGCGGCACGGGCAAGTCATCGTTAATCAATGCTATATTCAAAGCGTCGATTGCGGTACGATCTCGTCATCTGACTGAGAGATGTTTCGAATCCTCAGCCATGCTCGTGATCAGGATGTCCAGAATGATAAAGCAGGCAACGCGGAAATTCACAAAGAGATTACCTCTGAGCACAATGAACATTTCATTCTTCACGATTCTCTGGGCTACGAACCGGGCGACAATGACAAATTCGATATATTGAAGACATTCATTGTTGAGCGCAGTCAGAAAAAACTCGTTGCCGACAAGCTTCATGCCATCTGGTGCGTTCCTTTCTGCAGGTACCACGATAAACGACGACTTTCACGAAGACTTCTGTGGTGGGGAAGATTGAGTCGTTGATAACCGCGAATAAAGACTTTATCGTAGAGTCAGGAAGTTCAACGACCTTGACGGCAGCCAGACATGTGGGAAACACTACTTTACCGAGCACCTCGGGGTCGTGAATGCCCCGTTTTGCAGAGGGCACGTTGACAGCACTTCATTTGGATAGCTAATAATCATGAACCTTCGAATTGACGGGAAGCCGCGTTGTTGAGGGACATCGTTGTAGGTACTGGGCGCTGACAAATCCATTGAAATACTGCCAGGTGCGGTGACTCGTCCGCAGGGACAACACTATCATCTCAAGTTTTATTTAGTGGGCAAGAATGACTGAAAAAGACAGTGAGAGTATCCACATATGCAGACACTCAGACGTACTGATGACGAACAACTCCCGAGTTTTCTTTTAATAGCAAAGCACTTATGCTTGCTCTCTCGCAATTCGGGCTTCCTCTCCAATAGTTGTGACCGGATCCGGAGTTATACTGCTATCTAAATCAGGCTGCTGTCTCAGTATCTAGCATTACTGTGTTTCTCTGACACGAGATATTGCGCTCGACCCAACCCCGTAGACCTCTACCTCCTTCAAAACAGGGATTTACTCTTCCCTCCAGCTGCATCCATTTTCAATCGACTCATCTCCCGCTTTCTTGCGCCTTTCCACTATGTCGAACTGCAAAATGTCGATGACTGGGATAGCAATATCATCATTGACGAACGAGAGACTCGATGAACGCAAGACAACCCGTGTGGACGGCCGGTTGACGGGAATTCAACTGTGATCCATAGGTCATCCAGGTTTTCCAATGCACCGAGAACTAATATGCTGATCAACATTGTAGGCTCAAAGTCGCAGCGGCAAGGATGTATCAGTATGCAGCCGTCAACCAGTGTACTTACTATCTGCCAGTACATGTGCTTCAGTTGAGTCAATTCTCCAAAAACAACGTCAGCAATGTGAGCTCGGCCGTCATCCGGGCGAAATGTCCTATGAAGGGCTGATTGCGCGTGATGCTCGTGAGGCGAGTGAGATCCCTAGCATACGTACGGCTGCCCTCAGCCTCAGCCTGGCAGTTTGTAGGTGGGTGGAAGACCCCTACCCAGTCTCTCGTTGACGATGTTATGTAAGCCGCTTCCTCCAGAGAAACTGGCCCTTAACATATGTAAACAAAGGTGGACCCATGCTGGGCATCACACTTCGATCAAGTACAGAGGTCTTTTCTGGCATCGAAAAATCACTTTTTGGTGGTTCATTCTAAAGATAGAGCCTGACATTGTGTAGCATGTTGGAATATTTAATATTCAGATTCAGACATTACAAGCATGACTAACATACATATATGGTAGTTAGATTGTTTGTGTCTATTTACACATAACTGGTGAACTCATATTTTTATTTTTATTTTTTAAGCATAGAAAATCTTAGTAGATGTTGTGTAGATACTACACTGTGTAACCAAATATATGTACTTGATAGAGACAATGACCAAAAATTAAGTAACACCCTGATGACAACAGACTTCATGATGTAATTGACGAACCTGATCGACAGAGAAACGTGCTAAAAAGAATGGACACAAACGTGAAAATGTGTTATGATTCAACTTGCAATTTACACACAACTCTTGAGGACACGGAGTCTTCTTGGTACAAGATGTGCATTTAGAATGATGTTGAATCGTGAAATGAGCGCCACCACATTTCGCGCATGAAGGTGAAGACTTGAGACAAGACGAAGTGGGATGACCCCACTGACAACACTTGGCGCATTGAAGAACCTTATTCTTGATATGCCATGGACGACTGATGATGTTCTTGCCATTGATACAGACCGGAGAGCCTAACAACCAGTCAGCATTGACGCCCTTGAAATGCACGGAACATAAGGTCGCGGACAAGCAGCTTGCACAGCTAGAGGGGGCGATGGCGAACGGGCGAGTGGGTCAGCAGCGGCCGGAAAAGTGCTCGTGCTCGAGTATGGATGGGAAGCTGGTAAACGCGGGGTTCGAGCCATTGATCATCATTCTCGACAGTCGACAGTCGCCGCTGTTTGTGCTTCTTGTTGTTGAGCTGTCAGCCACGGTCACATCACATTATCCATCGCCTTCAGAGTTGCCGGGGATTTGGCCATGTTTTACTTGGCCACAAGCCTCTCAACGTTAGCGGCCGGCAGATCTTGACAATGTTTTCATACGAAAGTGGCTGGCTCCGAGGCACCGGCGCGAGCACGACAATGGTGTGTTTGTATGCCTCCGGCGCGCAGTAGAGGCGGCCTAACGAGTTGTCTTAATATTTACCCTCGACGTAATCATGATGGGATAAAGTTGGTTCTGTTATTTCGTGGCCTAGAATTTCCCGAACGTTAATTTGTCAGACCATAAATGTAGCCATGGAATTGGTTTGCGTATGTCTTGAAGTATTCTGAGTGTATGCACCGCGTTACGTGGCCAGTCTACAGGTGTGTTGAAAGAGCTAACACTCACAGTTGAACTGCCAGGCACGTGACACTCTTATGATATACTCTCACCTTGGCCAGAGAGCGCTACGTCACGCGGAGGATCCAACTGTGGGGATGGTTCGTGCTCGGCTCCTAAAAGGAAACATTGTGGTCTTTTGTTTGTAAGACAAACACAACTATTTCGACCTACACCCATCTATTCGCTTCCCATACTTCATTACAATATGTGGGGCAACGAAGACACCGGTTTCACGGGAAGGCTATGGCGTCAAGAACAGCAGCTTATGGAAGAGAATCTCAGTAGAGATTTGGGTAGAACTGCAGTACGCCCTTCGTTGCAAATTCGTTGATGGTATTCAAACTTCGTAGGCGCCCAACCCTGATGGCAAGATCTACAATGAGCAAGAGTCATCAACAACGGACGTTCCTGACGTACGCAATCTTCTGTTGAGCAGTAAGCCTTCCTTCTATATCATTAGTATACCTAATGAGGTGTCAACCTAGTACGTCGAGCGTTCATCCTACGAAATGCGGCAGCGGGTGCGCGCCGTTTGTATATCCAGATCACGATCGATGACAAGTCTTGGAATACTCCCACGGTTGAGAACACTGGTAAACCAATTTGGAATTGGAAGTTACGTTGGTAAGTCAAAATCATAAACTAATACTACCTTTCTCATGACTTCACTTCCAAAGTCGCGCTAATTTGTCTTGGTCCGTATCGTTTGAGTTGATGGATGATACCCGATTTCCCCAGACCTCCGTTGGAAGGGCCCAGGTTGAGCTTAACCCTCTTTTTTGCGAACAAGGTAATGGATTTGGTTCATCCCAATAATCAGACTCCTCATCTATCGTAGCTTGTAATTTGCGGCTAGATCACGATGGCAAACCCGCTGGTCTATTGGTAGTGCAACTTCAAGATGTATCATCCATCGCTGCTATCTGGGTGACACGTCGGCTGGGGATGAAATAATCGGCCTGGGCATCCGCCCAGAGTGGTTTTACCATAAGCAGTGGTTGAAGCTGCCTAAGAAGACAGCGCCCTCCTTCAAGATGCAATACAATAACATTCTTGGTTCGAGGATGCCAAGGGCAATCGTTGTACAAATCAACTTTCAGCTGATTATACTCAGAGTAAGGTTGAAAAGAGCATTGAAGACGCTTCCGGCGATCCTCAATATGTAGCCCAGCTTGGACTTGCTCATCGAGTCTTCTACGCATGTTCTGCTGCAGCGCTCAGAGTTTGCCGCAATCCCAGATGCAATGCTTACTACGCTGAACTGCAGTCGGTGATTCCCCAGTGTTCGACTTGGCCTGGCCTCCAACGCTGGGCTTGTCAGGCAGCGGCATGTTTGTGTTTCCAAATAACGCGAGGTGACAGTAGTCCCAGCATTGCGCGTGTCGTTGACCATGTCTGCCGCGTTATATACGCATATGAAGGCGTGCTTCCCGTACCTCGAAACCTCTATTCTAAAGCAGAGCCACTGTTATCTTCCGCAGATGTCATGGTGGAGGCAGAGGTGGAGGTGGACGTAGTCCCCGATTTCATCGCATGGGCAGGCCAAGTGCAATACAACGATATCTTACTTCTGCTCTCATGGCTTCGAGGACTTGCCACGGGTACCTATGAACCTATCTCATTGACTGGGGTCATCAATTCATGGCAGCGTACCCTGCAAGAAGGCACTCGTCAAGTCAAAGATAAATCTATTATCCAAGCCATATCACGTGTTCGTGCGCAAGGCCTGTGTCCTCGTCGCATATGGGCTATTGCCTTGAACTTGCCTGGGAGAGAATCCAACATTCCTGTACTCATTTCCAACGAGTCCCGGCACAATGTTGACTGCTTCTGTAACCACAATTTCTGTAGTACTGGTCCTTCCATCGAAACTGCACGTTCGAGTTCTGCGAAATCTCCGCTGTCAATTTCACGAATGTCGTTCAACGCCATCGACCTGGCTGCGATCAAAATTGTAAGACGAAGGAATTCCCTGCTCATCTACTCGACAAAGTTGCAGAGGAAAACAGACCGACCGCATGGGCGATCGATGGCACTGAGCTTCGTCCCGTGGAAGTCGGGGAACCATACATGGCAATTTCTCACGTTTGGTCTGATGGAACGGGGGGCAACGGCAGCGTTCACGAATGCATGTACAACTTCTTTTGCAGCATAGCACGCGATTTGAAATGCAAAGGCTTGTGGTGGGATGCCATCTGTATCCCTCAAGGCAAACAAGCCCGGCTAAGGCCATTAATCGTATGCATGAGTACTATTCTCAGGCAGCGTGCACTGTTGTGCACGACCTCTGCCTGGCCACGTCAGAATGGACCGGTCCCGATCGTGCCTGCTTTACGCTTATCATGTCGAACTGGTTTACGAGGGGTTGGACGGCTTTGGAACTGGCAAGATCCAAAAACGTGGAAGTCCTTTTTGATTCCAAAGGATCTTCTCTAGGATGTGTGCGGAAGAACTTGGATGGCGACATTTATCCCGTGCCGGAACTGCATCTTCACTGCCTCGCCTCATAGCATCGACGGCTATTCGCATACTCCGGGGAGTCCACGAAAAGCAAACAAAACAACAGCTCACGATCAACGATATCCTGACCTCTCTCGGCCCGAGGTTCACTTCATGGGTGAGGATCGTGCTATTATTACAGGACTTTTTGTTGGAATAGAAAACCTCGCCAACGATCAGCACGAATGTATCGGCAGGTCATTTGCAAAATTGGCAAAATATCAGCTGGGCAGCTGTTCCATAGTTCTGCTACATCGGATGGTGCATGGAGTTGGTTCCCGTCCGTCTTGTTCAACTTTCCCGTTTCCCCCTCAACATCTGAAATGCTGCAAGTCAAGGAGAACGGCGATGTGGTGGGCAGTGGCTGTTACTAGACAACCCTGATATTCTCTCCTTGAAGGGAAAGGTGCACCCGCTCACGAATCCCGCATTCGAGAAGCTTTGTCGTCTCACCGAGACCAGCACGTCATTTTGGCTGAGCGGAATATCCGACCAGCTGACCGGGGCTTGGTAGTCAAAGTCATGAAACATGATAAGCCATCCGAGGTACTGTGCCGCTACGTTGGCCCATCTTTCTCCGCCTACTCGAACTGGATCCTTTGGATTCGGTCACTGTTCGTATTGGTAGCGGTGGGTCCAACCTCCACATGGGAGTCAAGGCGATTGAGTATATTAGGAAAGAGCATGGATCTGCCATTGTACCGCGTAGCAATGGACAATGATGCTCGAGTATTTCAATACACGAGTGTTAATCAATCACTATTCCCACCACAGCTCACGTCATGGACTTGCGAGTTGTATGCCGTAAAGTACTTAAACCTCGATAACGAATCCCCAGGCTGGCGTCTACATCTGTAAGTTGATAGTACCGGATCAGCGCACCGTCCTTACTGACATCTGACATGGAGCTCGTGGTTGCGCTGGCTGAATGGAATCAGAAGCGAGTCGTTGGTACATACCCCTATCAGTAAGTCTCAGTTCCTGCTGGCATGAACTTCATGCGTCGGGTTGATTAATTCACCACATGACAGGTTTTATTTGATGGCTATCATTGTCGAAGTTCCGTAAGTGGTCGCTTCCGATACTTTTGATGACACACGTCAAGGGTGCCGAACTAATATAGTGCGTTGCCACAATGCCAATTCGGCCCAACCGGTCTATCCCTCCTCCCTCATATGGCGCGCCTTTCGGGATACTGAGGCACAGATTCCGCCCAAGAACAACCAGAACAGAAGACGTCCAGAAGAGAATCGTGTTGGTAAGCAAGACAGTACTCGACTTGGTCTGTTAACCGGCTCTGGTATGGACAGCATCTATACATCTCAAATCATAAAGCATGACTACAGAAGTTAACCTGGATGCCGCCATTAATCAGGCTATCTCGCGTGTTCGGGAACAAAGCCTATGTCCCCGTCGCATATGGGCTATTGCATTGAACTTGCCTGGCAGAGAATCCAACATTCCTGCGCTCGTTCCCGACGAACGCCTGCATATGAACTGCTCCAGTAAACACAGTTTTTGTAGCACCGGCCTTCCCATCAGAATTGCACGTTTGATTTCTGCGAAATCTCTGCTGTCAATTTCACAAATGTCGTTCAACTTCACCGACCTGGATGTGATCAGAATTGTAAAAAGAAAGACTTCCCTATCCACTTGCTCGACAAACCTGCAGATGAAAACAGACCGACAGCTTGGGCGATCGACGGCAAGCGTCCTCTGGAACCTGGGGAACCGTACATGGCGATTTCTCATGTTTGGTCCGATGGCACAGGAGGGAATGGCAGTGTTAACGAATGCTTGTACGCCTTCTTTGCGATGTAGCACGGGATCTAAAATGCAAAGGCTGTGGTGGACGCTATCTGCATCCCTCAAGATAAACAAGCCCGTGCCAAAGCCATTAATCGTATGCATGAGTACTACTCTCAAGCGACATGTACGATTGTGCACGACCTCTGTTTGGCCACGTCAGAATGGGCCGGGCCGGATCATGCCTCCTTTGTGCTCGTTATGTCAAACTGGTTTACGAGAGGTTGGACGGCTTTGGAGCTAGCAAGATCCAAAAAGGTGGAAGTACTCTTCAATGCGTCAAAGTCTCCAGGCTACCTACGGAAAAACCTAGACGACGACATCATGTCCCGTCCCGGAACCGTGTCCTCGTCGTCTCGTTCAGTGGCTTCTGCTGCGATCCGTGCTCTGCGAGGAGTGAATGAAAAACAAATAAACCGACAGCTCACTGTCAACGATATCCTGACCTCTCTCGGTCCGAGATTCACTTCTTGGGCGAGGGATCGCGCCGTCATTACCGGCTTGTTCATTGGTATCGAAAGCCTCGCCAATGATCAGCATGAAATCTATCAACAGGTCATTCGCAAGATCGGTAGGATAACAGCCGGGCAGTTGTTTCACAGTTCCGCTGCCTTAGATGGCACGTTCGCCTGGTTCCCGTCCAACTTATTTGATCTTCCCGTTGCCTCGAATCATCTGAAACATTGCAAGTCACGGAGGACGGCGAAATAGTTGGCCAGTGGAGGTTAATGCATACTCTTTCCGGAGAGTTCGACCCCGGTTTATCTCTCGACTCATTTTTCTTCTGGGATATGGTACATCCGTTGACGGAATGTTACGTCCGAGATGCTCTGAAATCCTTCGATCAACACATCATCTTGGGTGAACGCAACGTCGATACACACACCCGAGGCTTACTTG
This sequence comes from Amanita subjunquillea, assembly GCA_020011035.1. NCBI lineage: Eukaryota > Fungi > Basidiomycota > Agaricomycetes > Agaricales > Amanitaceae > Amanita > Amanita subjunquillea. The sequence goes on from JAEBUT010000058.1 coordinate 271,824, forward strand.
TCAAAGTCATGAAAAGCGAGCACCGTGGCGAGATCCTCTGTAGCTACGTTGGGCCTGTCTATTTTCGTAAAGTTGACTTAGAACCTGTGGCGACGATCACCGTTCGAATTGGAAGCGGTGGGCTTGATCTTGGCAAAGGGGTTAATGCCATCGAATATATTAGGAGGAAACACAGACCTGATCAACCTGTGCCTGAGCGTCCTATGTTCAGTGTTGACCAGCGGGAATAAGCCAATGCTAGGTTGGTGGGAACCGCGGCACGACGAACCTGAAGAAGACACTGGATCCCCGCGGATCGCAACCACCTATCGCAGATGTTGGTCCGGGCGGGGTAATGCGTTTGGAAGATTACTGGAATGTATAGCCTGACGATAACTTTAGATGCACGGTCCGAATGACGATCTGGCGAGTGATTAAGTTGAGTGTTCTAGGCCGCCTACTAACAACAACAGTCTGCCGGTTCTGGGAAGTTGAACGCAAACGTACGTCAGAATTGATGACCCCGTCGAGTTGATCGACTGACATTTTTGTCCATTGACAATAACAGACTGCAGGTCCGAGCACAAATGACGTCTGATTTGAAGTTTCTCGACTGAGTGTGACCGCGGGCGGCCACAGCAGCAGCCCCATGCTCATCAACCAATGACTGCCGACTGGCAATATGGACTGTGGGATTTTGCTGATGCGCCAATGACCTGTTAAGTGTCTGGTTTTCCTAGAACGAATCGCTGACGATACGCTTCACAGTTTGTCAAGCATGCTGTTGTCCAAGCTACACATATGCGCGGATTTGAATGACTTTGAGGGCGGCGATTCCAGTTGTATATGTTGCGGGGCCAATTGGTGGGCGCACTTTTGCCTTACCTGGTTGCTGCAATGCATCCTGTCTCATCCGCGTCAGTTCTGGTACCCCTTCCTTGACGTATGGATCTAACAACACAGACAGTCCCCATTGCGCACCAAAATCCGCCAAAAGAGTCGAATCAAACAAAGTTATCGGGATACCATTGGTTCAATATGCTGGCCCTGTGGTCTGACTCAAGAAACCCGAGAGATAGAATTCCACAAGTCTCTTACTTTTGGTTGATAGGGAAAGCGTTGTTGCAAACAGCATGTATGACCAGAATTATATCATCAATGTTTACGAAGATTCAATATTCCATCACCAAGTGCAGCATCTTTTGCGCTTGAGCTGTAAACGCGTAACGAGACATATTCCATAGATCAGACGACCTCAGATGTTAATACATGGGTGGTTGGTCTTTGGTCCTTCGTTGGGGTCTGGACTCTTGGTTCTTTCGGTACATCAGCGCTTCGGCTGTCAGAAATCGCGGGGATGTTCCAGCATGTCATTAATCATTTCTTGTCATTCGACTTCGGACACAACCGTCACCATTATCGCGTTAATATACCCGATATAGTAGGCAC